>CM019171.2:7654278-7729659 GCA_009739505.2 Apolygus lucorum
ATATTTGTTTAATAAAATATCAAAAACAAGTGGGTTTTATCTCATATTCGTAGAATTATGGTAACAATACAGAATCTGTTTCTCTGGGTAGAAACTGGTATTTGTGGTAGTTTGTTCCAAATTAGGAGATTTCCTTAACCCTAGAAGGGTATTGTGTGTAAAGTTTACTCATCGCTGGTGTTCTCTGTGTGATTATGCCAAAACTAACCTTCTGCCTGAGCTCTCCTCTTAGCAGTGCTCTCCCTAGTTAGTGCTGCATCTGCCTCTGGCCAGACAACATCCAGAAATCACGTTAAACACTCCTCCAACGCAGTTTATGAGAACTCCACGAGTAAAAACCACTCAACAGTAATCCTTCCACGAAATTCCTGTGTAATTTTTACTCAACAGCACCCTTGCACGCCTTTTCCAGTATGTCAATCTTACTCAGAAATATCATCCACGCCCTCTTTTTGTGTGTGAGATTTACTACGATCTCTGCTTGTTCTGTAGCATGAACCAGCCAATATAAACGCCTGTGTTATTGCAGCGATAAAGTACTTCCCAAAGTATCATAATGGATCAAGAAATTTTTTTTAACCCCCTTCAAAATTTGTTGGTTTACGTTTCAAGGTGCGTAGAATCCAAAAATCGAATAAAAATTTGGCCAAATTGTAAAGGCTAAATGTTTTTTCCAAATATAAATTGTTAATGGTATGTAGGCTCCATTTGGGGTCTAATTGTGCCCTGAAGCTTTTGGTCGATGCAAGTCACTTCTAAGGGTTGAAAAATTATTTTAAAAACACCCTAACTAAAAAAATTTGGACTTAAGATAAATCAGGAACACGAGTGTGAATCGCAAAAGAGGCCTAATCTCCGTTCAAATTTTGGCTGACCGAAATGCGATCGATGTTTTTCTACAAGTTGGTTGGTGGTAACAATGGCTAAGCTGTGTTCTTTGCAGACGAGTGATCTATATAGAAAAAAATCAACCTTTGTGTAATAATTTGCAGCGTTTTTAGTACCAACGTTGAGCATTTTAATCAACTGCATTTTTTTATCTAGGGAAAAGGGATATTGATGCTCATTAAATACTCCACTTTTCAAAAGAGATTGTCTAATAATTTTGGTGCATCTGTGGGTTGTGGATTGGAAGTCTGATCGCATAATTACTGTTGTATGATTGTTACTTCTATATTAATATTTTGACACAATTCATGTTTAATACTGCAATAATCCATGATGGAAGACGTGTGTGGTTTCGTGACATCCTTTTAGAAGTTAAATTGATGAAGAAGAATCCAGTTTTGGGCGAATGTGTAAAATTTACTCAACGGGTCGCTTAAAGGCGTTGTGGAAAACACGAAATCCTTCTATTGGGATCATTTTCTCTGGTGTTAGTTGCGAGGAAGCTTTACTGTCTATCGGCAGATCAGCTGATAGTGAGGAAGCAGGAGAGAAGCAGAGATTCTGCGAGAGATGCGGACATCATGAAAGATGAAAGCTGGAAGAGGCGGAAGTCACTCACCTTCAGGACGTGGCAGAGGGTTGAAGTGCAGGGCTGGAGGGCTGTTCTCGATTAGGGCACCATCTGAATAATGAGCAGGCCGGGGGCGGGAGTGGGCCTGCGCGGCCGAGGCGCCGCCCCCTGCCGCCCCCGCGCATGGCCGCACCCCCATCATCCCTCGACCACCCCCGCCCCCACCGCCCCCACTGCCTTCCGCCTCCTGGGAATCTCGTCATCTCCGGCATCTCTTTTTATAGTTGTTTTTATTTTTATTTTTCCTCTCATACCTTCGACCGTAATATGTATACTAGGGATGTCCGATGCTTCAAAAGTATCGATATAATATCGTATCGATACATCTAGAAAGTATCAAAGAGTATCGATATTTTGCAGTATCGATACTTTCACAAAATGGGTGAAATTGTCGTTTATGTTTCTCTCCGTCAGTGTGACATCTCTCCATCACGAGGATAATAATTAATATAGAATGAACAAAACAATAAATCACTCATTTTGTTATTTAAAACTTGTTTTGGTTTAGGCTCTTGTTTTCATATTGCACTTGTTTGGGTTAACATTTTGGTGGTCTTTCCACGATTATGGAGGACAGCAGGTTATCATAGAGAGCTGGAGGTGGTGGTACATCATCTTTGTTTAATATGTTGAAGTTTGTTGGTAAAAAACGCTGCAAATCATTGCTCAAAGGTTTATTATTTTCTGTATAGATCATCCTTCTGTATAGATCACTGGTTCTCCATCAATAGCACCTACCACCATCTGTATTCTCCCTTGACCTTCCCTCTCAAATTTCAGCTCCTGCGTTCAATAGGATTGAAAATGGCTTCGGAGCTCACTCAGCTGATCAGTGATCTGAAGAGTGAAGAAGATCTCCTCGAATGCTGGAGACGCCTGGAAGAGCACTTCCATTCAATAGGATTGAAAATGGCTTCGGAGCTCACTCAGCTGATCAGTGATCAGAAGAGTGAAGAAGATCTCCTCGAATGCTGGAGACGCCTGGAAGAGCACCTCCATTCAATAGGATTAAAATGGCTTTGGAGCTCACTCAGCTGATCAGTGATGTGAGGAGTGAAGAAGATATCCTCGAATGCTGGAGACGCCTGGAAGAGCACTTCCATTCAATAGCATTGAAAATGGCTTCGGAGCTCACTCAGCTGATCAGTGAGCAATGATTTGCAGCGTTTTTTACCTACAAACATTGTTTTACCTACCAATTTTTTTTTACCTACCACACCTACCTATTGGTAGGTACTACCTACCACACTATAATGGCTTCACACCTTCACAATCAAGTTTATTAGAAAGAACTAAACGCTTCACACTCGATTCGAAAAATAGAAAGCTTGATATGGAAATTTGATTACTGGTTACGCAGAAGGCAAAACTGTATACAAATCGAAGAAATGAACAGCGATCGCATTTTAGTCAGATAAAATTTGAACGGCGATTAGACCTCTTTTGCGATTCACACTCATGATTCTGTTTTATCGAAGGAAAACCTTCAAATACTCGTAGGGACCGAACGGTTTGTCCTACAGAGCTCCGGGTGGTCTCAAAAATTTTTAAAAATTCTGTACTATTTAAAATTGGTGAAAAAACGATACCTTTATTTCGAGAGTTTTCGAGCTAGGGCACTCTTGAAAATTTCAACCATTAATTTTCACCCCTTAGAAGTGACCTACATCAACCAAAAGCTTCGCGGCACAACTAGACCCCAAATGGAGCCCATATACCAAATTTGAACCAAATCGGTCCAGTGTTGCTAAGAAAAGTGCCGCGTACGGCGGACGGCGTACGGCGGACGGCGTACGGCGGACGGACGGAAATTTTTTTATTCGATTTTCGGATTCTACGTACCTTGAAACGTAAAACATCAAATTTTGAGGGGGGTTAAAATTTTTTTTTTCTTGCTCGATTCCAAAGGCTTATTATTGAAAATAATAAACCAAAATACAATCGACGTAGAGATAGAGGTACTGCCAAGTAGGTACCTTCATATCGTAGGTGTTGAAACAGATAAAATGTGAGATATAAAAAAGTATCGCCTCCGATACTGGAAAAAAAGTATCGATACTACTATACATATCAGGAAAAAAAGTATCGATATCTATCGATACTTTTTTCTAGAAGTATCGATACTTAAAAGTATCGATTTGGGACATCCCTAATATACTCGTAATTCGTGATATTTCGGTTATCAACGGTGTGATGCAACTATAACGTGTTCTTTTCCTACGCGATGGGAACTATGAAGGGAAAGTATTGCAATCAACCTAGGAAAAGAGGAACAGGAAGTTATCCAGGATGAAATGGACATAAGGTGACACGGCTTACAAAAATTTCCATGATTTCGGACTTTCTATTGGTCGGTCTGTCTGTGCATCAGAAAATTACTTAATTTGTACTCAAGAACACGAAAAACCAAAAGAAAAAGGGAAAGTTGAGATATAGTTTGATTTTTGGGAGTAATATATTTTTTGCTTTTAACATTTAATGTTATGCTCAGAGTAAACCTCCAGGTGCTCACAACAAACCTTGAGATGCACAGAACAGACCATCAAATGCTCATTATGCCTTTAGTTAGATGCTCACAAAAGACCTTGATGATGCTCAGAACATACCATAAAATGCTCATTAATGGCCTTCAGATGCTCAGAACAGACCTTGATGAAGCTCAGAATAAACCTTAAGATGCTCAGAACAGACCTTGATGAAGCTCAGAATAAATCTTGGGATGCTCAGAACAGACCTTGAGATGCTCAGAACAGACCTTGATGAAGCTCAGAATGAACCTTGAGATGCTCAGAACAGACCTTGAGATGCTCAGAACAGACCTTGATGAAGCTCAGAATAAACCTTGGGATGCTCAGAACAGACCTTGAGATGCTCAGAACAGACCTTGATGAAGCTCAGAATAAACCTTGAGATGCTCAGAACAGACCTTGAGATGCTCAGAACAGACCTTGATGAAGCTCAGAATAAACCTTGAGATGCTCAGAATAGACCTTGAGATGCTCAGAACAGACCTTGATGAAGCTAAGAATAAACCTTGAGATCTTCAAACTAGACCTTGAGATGCTCATAACAATGGTATGTTATAACTCATAACATACCATCAAATGCTCATTATTGGCCTTTAGTTAGACATGGTGAAATTCCTCATTACAACATATTGATTCCAGCATTCTTTTCTATTGGGCTACGTCATGGTGAATAAAATGATTGTGGAGGCCTCCACAATCATGAAAACCTGGAAATGCTCTACGTTTTGGACAACGAAGATGAACTCCGGCGATTCAAGCAAAAAAAAACTCTAGACTTAGTGCTGTTAAAGTGCGATTATAGCTCAGTGTTGAAGGTACTGTTATGAGAAAGGGTTAGGTTTTACTGTAAACGGGCTCTCAAGAAGTGTACAAATGATATGTAATATTGCTAGATGGATTGTATGTAATATTCAGTTGCAATAATAAATCACGTTAAAAAAAAGATGAATAAAATGTATGAAGTATTTTGGGAGTGCCATCTATACTTAAATAAGTTCGTACCTATTTTGGTACCAACATCAGTTAAACAAGTGTCTGTGTAGTATCTAGAATATTCGTAGTAAAATGCTCAATATCCGCGTTGAAGGTTGAATCGAGTACGTATGTCAGCAGAACGTGCTGGGTTCCCCACAGCTTGGCCTCGCTCGAAAGCAGGCAACAAATCACGGCGATTTGTCTAAAAACAGTGGTAAGGTGGCCCAAAAGAATCTTATCCAAAAACGGAGGCAACTCGGATCGGACCAGATTCACCACGCGTTGGAAAAACTGATTCAGTGCGGGAAGTGGTCCAATGTCATCAAGTGTCCCATCAGGATGGGACCAGTTTTTCAACCAAAGCTTTGAATCTCTTGATGGATAAACTGGTCAAAACTCATGAGCCACTATTTTAAAACAGGTATCCTTCAAACTCATCATAACAGGGGAACTGGACAAAAACAACACTGGTTTCGAACCACTTTATTTATGTTCAGGCGGAAAAACTGGTCCACACCTCAATGTTGGACTAGATTCAAATGGACAACTTCAACCCCAAGATTTTGGAGGTGGGTACATACGTGAAATGGCTGGTTTGGATAGCGGGAGCCCACAAGACCCTCTTCACGCTTGAAACTGCACAGAACCGAAACAATTTTGAAAATTTCATTTTTCAGTGGAAATCATACTTGAATATCTTGATATTCATGAAATTTTTTGAAAATTTTCTTCATCAATTTGTTTGGACATTTTTTGTGAGACTTCCACTAGCCCACAAAAAGTTGTGATTTTCAATTTAATAAGGTCACTCCGGGTCACCTTGGGACAGCTGTGGAGTTCCAGAGATGTTTTTGGTGACACTAGTGACACCATGGTCCGATTTGGGTTAACAAATAAGTTGTGTTTTGTAACAATATTATTCAGTACGATCGTGACAGCTATGTTGATTATTTTCACTTTCCAATTCCCAACTTTTTCCTAGCATCAAAATTCTGCTTCAATTTGTGCAATATCGTGAGAATTATGTTCAATTAGAATATTGCTCTTTGTCCGTCAAGATCGGAATTCGTTGGGGACCGTCTCGAGGCTGACCGGCGTAGACTCTAAAAGTGTCATCAAACCGTCATTTCTACGTTCCTTATTATTGTTTTGTAGATGCTACTGAGGACGATCGAAACTTCTATCTTCAAGTGAATCAAAAGACTCCTTCACTTCGGGCAGATTCTGAAACATGAATGGATATAAAAACGCTGCAAATTATTACACAACGGTTTATTATTTTTCTATATAGATCACTCGTCTGCAAAGCCACCAACCATCCAACATGAAGAAAAACATCGACCGCATTTCGGTCAGCTTTAATTTGAACGGAGATTAGACCTCTTTTGCGATTCACACTCGTGTTTCTGATTTATCGTACGTCCAAACTTTAAATTCTCGTAGTGAGCGAACGGTTTGTCCTACAAAGCTCCGGGTGGTCTCAAAAAATTCTAAAAATTCTAAAGAATTTCAAATTGAAGGAAAAACAATACCTTTATATCGAAATTTTTTGAGTTAGGGCGTTTTGAAAATTTCAAAATTGATTTTGGAACCCTTTGAAGTGACCTATACAACCAAAATCTTCGGGGCACAACTAGACCCCAGAAGGAGCCTACATACCAAATTTCATCAAAATCGGTCAATGCTAACTGGCAAAAGTGCCGCAAAATTTTTATTCGATATTTGGATTCTAGGTACCTACGTAAACCAACCAATTTTGAGGGGGTGTTAAAAAAACATTTTCTTGGTCGATTCCAAAGGATCATCATTGAAAATAATAAACCAAAAATTAAGCAACCATATAGTTGGGAATGAGACACGTCACCGTTAGTAGGTTCTTTTATACTGAAAAAAATATTAAAGAATTATGAAGAAATGACCACCAACCTGTTTTTTTTTTTTTTTTTTTTTTGGCCACTAACCAACGATTTCTAATAAAACTATGAAAAATTAGTATTCAAAGAGGAAGGGCTAATTCTGTAATTTGTGTAGTCTGGGATCACCTGGCTTGATGTATTTTTAATTAATTGGCAATTAATGAGGAGGAACTCGAGTGTGATGACCTGCAGCCGACGGAGGCGTCTCGAGCGGTTTGTTTTCATAAAATTTTACGATATTTCTCGACGGGGTGAAGCAGTTTTGAGGGAAAATTACAGGCGATGAAGTAATTCTCTCGAAGGGGTTGACGATAATAGTTTTATAAGCTGGAATTGACTTTAAACTGTTTCGGACGTTCGAAGTCGTTACCGCCTCCCTCAAAGTGTTCAAGTTTCCTCACCTTTGATAACGGAAAAATTATATTTCCTCCTACGATAAAATTTCAAGAAATTTCAAGGTGGCTCAACGTCATCAGAGGTTTTAAAACAAATTTGAACAATTTTCAAATCTGTGATGCCGGAGTGACTATCCGAGATCGGGGTTCGATTTTGATGAGTTTTCAGGGACGATGAGGGACCTCGAGACGGTTCCCTATGAATTTAGTTAACTTGGGCAACAAAGTGCGCTTACGCGCAAATGAAATTTTACTTGAACATGAAATTCTCCCGATGATAACTAGATTTTGTTCAAAAGTTAGAGGGTAGTTTGGGAAACGTTTATCCTGCACCTGAAGGTCAGTTCTGAGCATCTCAAGGTTTATTCTGAGGTTCGTCAAGGTCTGTTCAGCATCCAAAATCTGTTCAGAGCATCTAATGTCTGTTTTGAGGATTTGGAGGGCCGTTCTGAGCATCTCAAGGTTTACTTTGAGCGTCATCAAGGTCTGCTCTGAGAGTCCGAAGGTCTATTCTGAACATCTGAAGGTCTCTTCAGAGCATTTGGAGGGCTATTCTGAGCATCTCAAGGTCAACTCCAAGCATCTCAAGGTTTGTTCCGAGCGTCATCAAGGTCTGTTCTGAGCATCTGAAGGTCTATCCTGAACAACTGAAGGTCTGTTCAGAGCATTTGGAGGGCTATTCTGAGCATCTCAAGGTCAACTCCGAGCATCTTAAGGTCTATTCTGAGCGTCATCAAGGTCTGCTCTGAGCATCTGAAGATCTATCCTGAACATCTGAAGGTCTGTTCTGTGTATTTGGAGGGCTATTCTGAGCATCTCAAGGTCAACTCCGAGCATCTCAAGGTTTATTCTGACCGTCATCAAGGTCTGCTCTGAGCATCTGAAGATCTATCCTGAACATCTGAAGGTCTGTTCTATGTATTCGGAGGGCTATTCTGAGCATATGAATGTCTGTTTTGAGGATTTGGAGGGCTATTCTGAGCATCTCAAGGTCAACTCCGAACATCTCAAGGTTTATTCAAAGCGTCATCAAGGTCTGCTCTGAGAATCTGAAGATCTGTTCTGAACATCCGAATGTCTGTTGAGAGCATTTGGAGAGCTATTCTTAGCATCACAAGGTTTGTTTTGAGCTTCATCAAGGTCTGTTCTGAGCACCTGAAGGTCTATTCTGAGCATCTCAATGTCAACTCCGAGCATCTTAAGGTCTATTCTGAGCGTCATCAAGGTCTGCTCTGAGAGTCTGAAGATCTGTTCTGAACATCCGAATGTCTGTTGAGAGCATTTGGAGGGCTATTCTGAGCATCTCAAGGTCAACTCCGAGCAGCTCAAGGTCTATTCTGAGCGTCATCAAGGTCTGTTCTGAGCACCTGAAGGTCTATTCTGAGCATCTCAATGTCAACTCCGAGCATCTTAAGGTCTATTCTGAGCGTCATCAAGGTCTGCTCTGAGAGTCTGAAGATCTGTTCTGAACATCCGAATGTCTGTTGAGAGCATTTGGAGGGCTATTCTGAGCATCTCAAGGTCAACTCCGAGCAGCTCAAGGTCTATTCTGAGCGTCATCAAGGGCTGTTCTGAGCATCTGAATGTCTGTGCTGAGTACCTGTGTCTCATTCTCGAGCATCTGGAGCAATCTCTGATCATCTGAAAGTATGTTCTGAGCATCTGAAGGTCAGTTCAGCATCATACCAATATCCTCGTGATCCGATCAGTTGGGGGCCTCAGATCAATGGAAAGGGAGACTTCACGATCGTGTTGCTGTTTCTAGACATTGAAAACCATCAACATCCTGCTGAAAATCAAACTCCTTTCAAGTCAAAAAACAGTTTTCACTGTTTTGCAAGGAAACTATACTGCCCACCCAACTTGGCTAATTTGTTTATTCAAATTTTGGAGGTTAGTTTGGGTTTAGAAAAATGAATTTTATTGAAATCGATAAAGTTAATCGATTGATGAGTGCATCGGTCGAGTGATGATCAGGATCTGACGCAGTAAGGAAAGTAGAAATCGTTAACATGATAGCGAATGACGACACAGGCGTGTTGCCTCTAGTAGACGACGGAACAGAAGCAACGGGCTCGTGAATATCTGGCGGACGTCTTCGTCGGAAAATGAAGGAGCGAGTGGAGAGTGAAGGAGGTCGGAGAGCGGGTGGAGGAGGACGGAGAGCGGGAGCGGCGAGGAAAGCGGGCGAAGGATGGAGACGGCGTTTGGGGGCGGGAGGAGGACAAAGGGTCGCCATGGAGACGGGAGCTGAGGGTTGCGGGAGCGCAATCATTAGGCGTCGCTCCCTCCGGAGTTCACCTCACCCGCTTGTCACTCGTCCTTCCAACTCCGAATCTCCGAGAAAGACGATTTTCCTCCGAATTTCGGTTTCAAGATTTCTCGTGTTTTGTCGGCAGAAGAAGAACAAGTGGGTGAGGCACATAGCTTCCTCGTATCTATAGGGGGCCAATTTTCCATTACTATAGGGATGGTCCCCTATAGATACGAGGCCTGGGTCTACTCGCCATTTAATCCCTGAAAATTTTATCGAAATCGAATGAGAAATGTAGAAGTTATGACTGTGGCAAGGATTTCATGACATACAGACAGAAAGACAGAATGACACACACAAACAGAGACAGGCACACAGATACAGATAGACACACACACAGAATGACAGACAGACAGACAGACAGACAGACAAACACACAGACAGAATGACACACAGACAAACAGACAGACAAACACACAGACAGACAGACGAAATGACTGACACACACAAAGACAGATAGACAGACAAACACACAGACAGACAAACACACACACAGACAGACGAAATGACTGACACACACAGAGACAGATAGACAGACAAACACACAGACAGACAAACAGACAGACAAACACACAGACAGACAGACAAACACACAGACAGACAACAGACACATAGACGAAATGACTGACACACACAAAGACAGATAGACAGACGAACACACAGACAGAATGACACACAGACAAACACATAGACAGACAAACACACAGACAGACAGACGAAATGACTGACACACACAAAGACAGATAGACAGACAAACACACAGACAGAATGACACACAGACAAACAGACAGACAAACACACAGACAGACAGACAAACACACAGACAGACAACAGACACATAGACGAAATGACTGACACACACAAAGACAGATAGACAGACAAACACACAGACAGACAAACACAGACATACAGACGAAATGACTGACACACACAAAGACAGATAGACAGACAAACACACAGACAGACAAACACACAGACAGACAGACGAAATGACTGACACACACAAAGACAGATAGACAGACAAACACACAGACAGACAGACGAAATGACTGACACACACAAAGACAGATAGACAGACAAACACACAGACAGACAAACACACAGACAGACAAACACACAGACAGACAAACACACAGACAGACAAACACACAGACAGACAGACGAAATGACTGACACACACAAAGACAGATAGACAGACGAACACACAGACAGAATGACACACAGACAAACAGACAGACAAACACATAGACAGACAAACACACAGACAGACAGACGAAATGACTGACACACACAAAGACAGATAGACAGACGAACACACAGACAGAATGACACACAGACAAACAGACAGACAAACACACAGACAGACAGACAAACACACAGACAGACAACAGACACATAGACGAAATGACTGACTCACACAAAGACAGATAGACAGACAAACACACAGACAGACAAACACAGACATACAGACGAAATGACTGACACACACAAAGACAGATAGACAGACAAACACACAGACAGACAAACACAGACATACAGACGAAATGACTGACACACACAAAGACAGATAGACAGACGAACACACAGACAGACATACACACTGACAGACACGGAACCAAGATTGTTCAGGAAGGTCTGAAACATAAAACGCGAGTGGAAATTGATTTTAAAGAACATTTACCTTTTCCAACCTTGAAAAGTGAAAACAAAGCCTCCGCTGCCTTGGTAGACTCGGAAGCAAAATTAACAAATTTGAAATTCTTTCAAATTTAAGAAAGTTTTTTTACTCAGCAAAATTTGTAAATATTAGAAGATTTCCTTGAGGCTCCTTGCCACGTCAAGAACCTGCCCACGAATTGGCAAAGAAAGATCGAAACATTTCTGAAACGGGAAATCATGATTCCAATCTCGCAATCATAGCGGGGTCTTTTACACCGCACCTTTTCGAACAGCACTGAAGTTATTTCCACCAAAATTGAACAATGTGATCTCTAATTTAGCTCGGGACAAAACAAAAAACGCTGCAAACTATTACACAATGGTTTATTATTTTTCTATATAGATCACTCGTCTGCAAAGCCACCAACCATCCAACATGAAGAAAAACTTCGATCGCATTTCTATCAGATAAAATTTGAAAGGGAGATTAGGCCTCTTTTGCGATTCACACTCGTGTTTCTGATTTATCGTACGTCCAAACTTTAAATTCTCGTAGTGAGCGAACGGTTTGTCCTACAGGGCTCCGCGTGGTCTCAAAAAATTGTGAAAATTCTATAGAATCTTAATGTGAAGGAAAAACAATACCTTTATATCTAAATTTTTTGAGTTAGAGCGTTTTCAAAATTTCAAAATTCATTTTTGAACCCTTAGAAGTTACCTTCATCAAAAAAATCTTCGGGGCACAACTAGACCCCAAATAGAGCCTACATACCAAATTTCATCAAAATCGGTCAATGCTAAGTGGCAAAAGTGCCGCGTACGGCGAACGGACGGCCAAATTTTTTGACGGCCGGATTTTTGGATTCTACGTACCTTGAAACGTAAACCATCAAATTTTGAGGGGGTGTTAAACATTTGTTTTCTTGGTCGATTCCAAAGGCTCATTATTGAAAATAATAAACCAAAAATGGTCAAAACATCAAAAATGTCAAAAACAACATTTTTACGTCATTTTGTTTGGTTCGAGTTTTTAAAATTAGATGGAAGATTTTGCAGAATTTTCTAAGGGTAAATCGACCACAAATTAAAATAGAGGTCAACTGTGACCGAGCGAGCTACAGCGTGTGTCTCTGGAGACGGGACTCGAACCGGTTGCGGGGGCCGTGAGTTCGAGGCCCCCCTCTGCGGCATATTCCCGGGCAAGTCGGTCGCAGTTCCCCCTCGGCCCAACCCAGGGCGGTGAGGCCAATGGGAAGCCATGAGCGAAATCATCAGAACAAATTTTGACAGCTGATGACGTCCGCGACGCCAGGAATGGCAGTCGGACGAAAATCCAACCTGAAATGGTTGTTTACTTTACTACTTTATTTTCGACCACAAATCTAGGCGGGGCGGGAAAACTAGTATAAGTCAAAAAACCTAATTTTACAGGGGAGACCATTTTTGTGGTGGGCCTGAATATGGTTCTGTTTGTACTCTTCTTACCTGCTTGTTGTTCCAGATACCCCTGGTTTTTTACTTTTAAATTACTATTTGATAGTTGAGCCAAAGATGCATTTAGTGCATTTTCCAATAACTTTTTTTTTCGCTGTAATTTTTGACTTATACTGTTTCGACCTTTAAGAAAAATTGACTTATGTTTCTAAAACCACTCATCATCGTACCTAAATTACTGAAATTTCACTTGAATTCGAAGATAAAATTCAATTCAAACACAGAGTTGATTATTCTTTTACCATGTATATAGACAGTAAGAAACAAGACAGTAGCTAGGATTGTAATAAAGTTCCATACATCAAACTTTTCTTGATTATTCACAGTATTTGTTTAGAAGCAGACAGGGATTTGATCTATAAAAATTGTATAAAAACAGGCCCGAGCAATTTATTCAAAACATATGTTTACAGAACACGAGTGAAAATGATAGTATTATTATTACCTATTGTGAGTAATGGAAAGTAACAATACTTAATTAATGTTTGGTAGGTATTGACAAAAAAATTTAACAACCTTGGTAATTACCTACTTATTGAGTTCATCAGGAGATAGGGTGTTTCCATCTAATAGTGTGGTATTACTAATATTCCATCTAATAGTACGATAGAGTAACATATCATCAACATTATACTGAAAAATGGTGGGTGGGAATTTCGATTAAAAATAGTAATGGATGTAAGAAGTTGGTGTGCCACCTGTTCTGATGCCGCAACACACGTTTTCTCGCACAAATCATCTATGGCTGGGTACTTACGACTGAGCTACATGCACGAGATTCTGGTATATGTTTCTTATATAATTGGTGGATATTATACTGAAATTTGGTTGATTCCGGATCAGTAGGAGAAAAGTTATGAACGCCCGATTTTGGGTGATAGCTGATTTCAGTGGAAATTTCGAACACTTTCGCACTTTATTTGTATATTTAATATACAAGGAAATATCGAGAAAAAAAAACAAGAACGCTGAATTCGATTAAAATTGCAAATTTGAAGTATTCACAACTTTTCCATCTGTACAAAAGTTGACATTTCCAAGCAAACTGGCTCATGCGTCACTAGAAAATTTTGTTCGGCCTAACAAATTGATCAAAATGCACTACAACATCTAGAAAATGTTTCGAGGATTCGTTCCAAATTCCATCACAATTTTTGCTGGTTGGAGTACAATAAGTGAGGACTCCCGTGACGTCTCCGCTTCCCAACATAAGAAACCTCTCCTCCACCCACCTTGGTTTGACGGGAATTGGTTTTACCGTTATAAACTATCTCCAATTTGGTTTATTATTTTCAATAATGAACGTTTGGAATCGACCAAGAAAAAAACTAGTTTAACCCCCCTCTAAAAATTTTTGGTTTACGATTCTAAGTACGTAGAATCTGAAAATCGAATAAAAATGTTTCGTCCCGCGGCATTTTTCTTAGTTCTCATGGACCGATTTTAACAAAATTTGGTATGTAGGCTCCATTTGGGGTCTAGTTGTGCCCCGAAGCTTTTGATTGATGTCAGTCACTTCTAAGGGGTGGAAGATAAGGGTTGAAATTTTCAAAAGTGCCCTAGCTTGAAAACTTTCGAAATAAAGGTATCGTTCTTTCATAAATTTTGAATAGTACTGAATTTTTAGCCCTGTAAGACCAACCGACTTACGATAAATCAGAAACACGAGTGTGAATCGCGAAAGAGGACTAATCTCCGTTCAAAATTAATCTGACCAAAATGCGATCGCTGCGAGTTGGAGTGGAGATGGTCCCCTATGAAAATCATGGCCTCAAAATTGAAAGAATTTTGTGCACATGCGCCAGTGTGAAATCCTTGTACCAAAACTTCTACATTTTCCAAAAATATTCAGAGATTGGTTGACGTGTAGATGGTCCCCTATGAGTGTAGTGGAAGGTACTTAGAGATTAACTACTATGCATCGGATCATCTATACAGTCGGGTTATGGATACGAGGAAGCTATGTGCCACACCCACTTGGCAGACCTTCTGTTCCTTCAGAGTAGCAACAAAAGAAACCCTGAAGCGATAAAGTGGTCACAGAATCGGGACAAATATTTTTCCACTTTTGGAAAACGAAAATCTTGTCCTTCGAGCTGCGAATGTATTCGAGTCCACAATTAAACTCTCCGAATAAGGAGGCTTCATTTTATCACCTCTCCCAGCCTTATGAGGAAGATAAGAGGCGAAAGAATACTTTGGAAGCTCTTTTCCAGCCCAAGTATGCCAAAACGACACCCGAAATAGCCCGATCTAACGAGGGGAGGCCTGCGACGAGGGTTCTTTATTGTCGATTATTCACCGGAAGAATCTGCATCGAGTCAGCTTTTGGCGGTGGAATAAAAACGCTGCAAATTATTACACAACCGTTTATTACGAGCATTTTAGCTTCCGAGTCTGCGACCCCACTTGGGAGACGCTTCTGTACAGCTCTGCCTGGTTTCATTCGATTCTAAACAGTTTTAATAAGTCCTTCCGTGCAAGATGAATCAATGAGCGAATTTTCAAAGAAATCTTCGAAGCTATGGTTAAGAAAATCGAGCCTTGTGGATGTGGCAAGTAGCACGTATCGTTAAATTATACAACCAACCTGATTACATATTTTGAAATGATGTCAAAAAATACTCTATTGGTCACACTGGACTCAGAATAACTACACGTACGATACAGTTCAACTACCGTATATACTTCACAGTTGTTGTTTTCAATTATCAGTGTACCATACCAACATACTGTAAGCACAGAGTATGTTTTGGAGATCTTAGGTGGCCATATTCACGTTTTACCACGATCTCATAAAGGACCCTCTCGGCTTTTGGACTGGAAGAGTCGTTCAGTGGAAGTAAGAGAAAATAAAGTCTGCCAAGTGGGTGTGGCACATAGCTTCCTCGTATCCATAACCCGATTATATTGATGATCCGATGCATAGTAGTTAATCTCAAAACACCAATCTCTAAGCACCTTTCACTACCCTCATAGGGGACCATCTACACGCTAATCTGGACAATCCTAGAAAATTTCATCAAATTCGGATGGAAAATGTAAATGTTATGGCTATTAAGGATTTTACGTATGCGCATGCGCAGAGGCTTCTATAAATTTTAAGGCCTTGATTTCTATTGGGTACCATCTACAACCTAATCCGCGTAATCCTGAAAATTTCATCGAAATCAGGTAGAAAATGTGGAAGTTATGGCCGTTACAAAGAATTCACAATTGCGCATGCGCAATCGCTTCTATCAGTCCGAGGATGATGATTTTCTTAGGGGACCATGTTCACCCCCAACCCGCACAATCCCTGAAAAATTCATAGAATTCGGACAATAACTTCGTATAGTTATGCGCGTTACAAGGAATTCATGACAGACACGGAACCAAAATTGTTCAGAAAGGTCTAAAACGCAAAACGCGAGTGAAAATTTTGATTTTGGAGAACTGTTTTTCTTCGACCTTGAAAAGTGAAAACAAAGCTTCCGCTACCTTGGTAGACTCGGAAGCAAAACTATTATTCCCCCTCTGACTCTTGTAGCACTAAAGAGTAGGGTAAATGCACCAGTCGTTGGACATCATCAGAATGATAAAATCGTCACATTTCACGGGTGTTAGTCAACAATAATTGTAGATTAATTATTACCATAATTTTCCTCCCTACACGGTATTAACCAATGAAAGAAATGACGTGAAATTTAGTTCAATATGATTAAAATTATAATCATAATGTTGATTTGAAAGTACGATATCGCTTTTTAAAAAAATGATCAGTCGTTGGACATTTCTTGTTCCTAACATTGGCCATTAATGCCCCCGTTGTTGGACAGTTAGTCGGTTGAGGTTGATTGCAGGCCATTACGTTTCTAGATGATCAAGGTTTTGTACGGAAATTTGTACAAGAACAGAATAGGTGAAATAAGAAGTAATGCAATGAATCATAGGAATGTTTATTATCACGAAGTTTCCGTTTGGCTAATACCAAAATTGACAGAACAATTTTGGTTTATTATTTTCAATAATGAATCGAACCAAGGAAAAAAAATTTCAACACCCCCTCAAAATTTGATGGTTTACGTTTCAAGGTACGTAGAATCCAAAAATCGAATAAAAATTTGGCCGTCCGTCCGCCGTACGCGGCACTTTTGCCACTTAGCATTGACCGATTTTGATGAAATTTGGTATGTAGGCTCCATTTGGGGTCTAGTTGTGCCCCGAAGCTTTTGGTTGATGTAGGTCACTTCTAAGGGTTCCAAAATCAATTTTGAAATTTTGAAAACGCCCTAACTCAAAAAATGTTGATATAAAGGTATTGTTTTTCCTTCAATTTAAGATTCTATAGAAGTTTTAGAATTTTTTGAGTCCACGCGGAGCTCTGTAGGACTAACCGTTCGCTCCCTACGAAAATTTAAGGGTTTATATTGAAATATATATATATATAAATCAAAACACGAGTGTGAATCGCAAAAGAGGCCTAATCTCCGTTCAAATTAGAGCTGACCGAAATGCGATCGATGGTTGGTGATTTTGATTTTTTTTTTCTTCTCTTTATATTGGATGGTTTGTGATTTTGTAGACGAGTGATTTATATAGAAAAATAATAAACCATTGTGTAATAATTTGTAGCGTTTTGATATGTATTAGTCTCATGCATCATTTCACAATTGGTTTATTGGTCAAATATCATCAATTTTTGAAGATGTCATTTCTCTCGAGTAAACCAACGAGTTTCGATGATTAGAACGTTCATTCTCGACATTTTTGAACAATCAAAGTTGAAAACAGGCCTTTGAAGATGTCACTTCTCTCGAGTAAACCAACGAGTTTCGATGATTTCAACGTTCGTTCTCGACTTTTTCGAACAGTCGAAGGTGAAAATAAGCCGCTGAAGTGGTGATTTCTCTCGAGTGGTTAACACGTTTTCAGCCTATTTTTTGAAATTTGGACCATTCAGGGTTTTTCGAAATTGCTGGCTAACGAAATCGTATTTGTATTTGTTATTATGGCAAAAACTTTAATTTTTATCGTTTTAGAATGTTCCAAAACGGATTTCAGTGAATTTTTCGAAAAGTCCATGGTGAAAATTTATAGTATATTGCAATAATTTCATTTTTTTGAAAATTCGCTGATAACATTGCCATCCGAGAGTTGTGGCGACATTCGGTTCTGCATTGCTGAGGAAGCTCAACTACTAGGAATCTAGGAAGCTGGGAATCGCAATTTGAAAAAAAGAAAAAAGTCTGCTAAGTGGGTTTGGCACATAGCTTCCATATATACCAGTTCCAGAGCGTTTTGAGCAATTTTAGTTTTGTGTCTGTCCTCTAGGCAGTTTGTATAACTCACGACTTTTTTCAAATTCACACCTAAAAAACAGCACGTTGATTTCATCATGATCCGATCAGTTGACATGGAAAACCATCACAATTATCGCCAAATTTAATTTTGTATGAGAAGCTACACCGCCCACCCAACTTGGCAGACTTGTTTTATTTCCAGTGAGATGCAACTTTCCAGCCCACAATATATACTTCGAATATCTACTGGATTATGAGATATAATCTTACTATAAAAAGCAGCCGATCAATTAAAACATTCCCAAACTTCGAACAATTTTATTACATCGATAACGCGGAAAAAATGCAATCGTGCGACAGTATTGGGAATAGTTTCTCGGTGTTTTTTATCGAATAGTAGTTGCCGCAGTGGCAGGTGGACGGATTTATAACGAAGGAAGGAAGGAGAAAAAAGCCTACCGGTCGGTTTATAACAGAAATTCCATGAAGATAAGACCTGTTACCCTTTTTCCGTCCCAATTAGAAAGAGTTAAGTAAGAAATTCGGGGTGATCGGGTTAGAGAAGGAATGTAGAGCATGAGGGGTGAATGGGAATCAATTACCTTCGAGAGTCGGACCGATTTTCGAAGGGAGGACCCTGTGGTGCTCGTGTAGTTTTGACTCTTCTATGTAACTATTTTGTCTGAAAATATAAAAATTTAAATGATGAGAAAATATAGAAGAAAAAAAAAGTCTGACAAATTGGTGTGGCACATAGCTTCCTCGTACCCATAACCCGATTGTATAGATGATCTGATGCATAGTAGTTGATCTCAAAACATCAATCTCTAAGTACCTTCCACTACCCTCATAGGGGACCATTTACACTCCAATCCGCATAATCTCTGAATATTGTTGGAAAATGTAAAAATCACAGGTGGTACAAGGATTTCACGTTTGCGCATGCGCAGTAGCTTCTATCATTCCTGGGGTGATGATTTTCATAGGGGACCATCTCTACCTCAACCCACATAGTTACCGAAAATTTCATCGAAATCAGATGGGAAATGTAGAAGGTATGGCTGTGGCAAGGATTTCATGAGAGACAGACAGACACGGAACCAAAGTTGTTCAGGAAGGTCTAAAACGTAAACTTTTTTTCTTCAACCTTGAAAAGTGAAAACAAAGCTTCCGCTACCTTGGTAGACTCGGAAGCAAAAACTTTCAGAAGCTTTGCCACTGTCACCACCTGCCTACCACGTACCTACAGCGATCCCGTTTTGGTCAGCTAAAATTGAACGGTGATAAGGCCTCTTCTGCGATTCACACTCGTGTTTCTGATTTATCGTAAGACCAACCCATAAGTTCTCATGGGGGCCAACGGTTTGCCCTACAGAGCTCCGCATGGTTTCATTCGATTCTAAAAATTCAATACTATTTGATATTGATCAAAAAACGATACCTTCATTTCGAAAGTTTTTTAGCTAGGGCGTTTTCAAAATTTCAAGCCTTACTTTTCCACCCCTTAGAAGCGATTGACATCAACCAAAAGCTTCGTGGCACAACTAGACCCCAAATGGAGCCCATATTCCAAATTCCATCTAAATCGGTCCACGGGAACTAAGGAAAGTGCCACTCACGGCGGACAGACGGCAAAATTTTTATTCGATACCAACGTAAACCAACAAATTTTATGGCGACAGGGTGGGGGGTTAAAATTTTTTTTCTCAGTTGATTCTAAAGGTTCATTATTGAAAATTATAAACCAAAATTTTCCGTCCGTTCGACGTGATGAAATGGTCCGATTGTGATGAAATTCCGTATATCGGCTCTAGTTGTGCCCCTAAAGCCGCGTCCACACTTGCAACATTCGGGCGCTCCGAACCTTGCTCCGATCCTCCGATCCGAACAACTCAACAAAATCTCACCAAACATCGCAGCGCTCCGAACCTCGCTCCAAACCTTGGGAGTGCGATCGGGAGAATTGAGTGCTCCTCAGTCCTCAGTCATGACATCTCAACCTCAAGTGGCCGCAGCTGCTTATATAGTGATGGATTCCATTTTTAAAAAGAAGAATAGAAAATAGCGTCGGTGGACCACAAAGTTCTATTTAAATCTTGATACAACGTAATACACGAGAATGAAGTAAATACGAATGTACCTACTGAACTGTAATATTGTTAAAGAAAGTTTTTTGATCTTGTCTACAAACAATCCATATAATGATTTAACTTTTTTTAATCTACAAGAAATATCGTGGTCATTTATCTAATCTTCCAGTCACGCAGTGTGCACTAAAGTGCAAATTAAAAAAAAAATGATGTTGAAAATTTAGAACATTTGATAGGGAATTCGGAAATTAACAGCGCTTTGAGCTAGTTCAATTCTTTCCAAATTTAGAGATAGATTATACTTTTGCCAGTGCCCATACTCCTTGGTATTTTCGACTTCTCCCTGCGCACTCCTGATGATAGGCTTTCCTTTTTTTTTTGTTCTTCCTCTGGTTTTCCAACTTTCTTGGATTTGGCGTCCCGCTTCCTAACTTTATTGAAATATTGGGGGTTTTTAGGGTCCCACAACAACCCTCTTGCCTTGAAATCATCAATCAATGAAAAAAAACCCTGTGTTGTTGCCTGTAAAGTCGGTATACGGGCGAAAGTTTTACGTGACAACGACTTTGAGTGGTAAAATAATTTTAATGTTAATATTCATTCGTATAGTAGGAAGAAGGATAAAATAAAATTCTTTGTCAAGTTGCACAGAGTAGGTATTTTCCGTAGGTAGTAGGTATTTCCCATGGGTGGGGGGGGGGAGTGAATGCCAGGGAAGGGGGGCGGGGCGCTCCCGCTTTTGTGAGCGCCGGGGAAGGGGAGGGGCCGCCCGCCTTTAGGGAGCGCCGAGCTGCACCCCCTCCGTGAGTGGAGCGTAACGCAGTTTCTTGAAGTGTCTCCCGGTAAACCAATTTATAAGACGTTATCACGTCAAAAGTTTCTTGCTTTGTCCACTCCATTGTGACAGCAAATGCAGAGTGAGGAAATGAAAAATGCACGGCACTTCACGAAATTATTGAGGAGAGGGAGAACGTTCGGGGGAGCGGAGCGGCGCATCAAAAACCCCGTCCACACTAGGCTCACCCCGCTCCGATCATTCCTTTGATGCAGGATGAAAAACCGCCAACGGAGCGATCGGACTGCGCTCCGCTCCGCCGATCCTCATTCCTTTGAAGTTTCGCCGCCCCGATCCTGCCAGAGGATCGGAGCGAGGTTCGGAGCGGCCGAATGTTGCAAGTGTGGACGCGGCTTAAGCTGTTGGTAATTGTAAGTCACTTTTAAGAGATGAAAAATACGGGCTGAAATTGAACCACTCATTGAGAAGCCCTCAATTTATGCGTAAATTATTTACTGCCAAAACAGCTTTAAATGGATGAAGCTGAGATATATACCTCTGATTTAAAAGAACTGTAAACTGTAGAAACCTGTAGAAGCGGTAGAAACCACGGATTTAGTTGATTATATTGATGTCGTTGGTTGGCTTGGTTTTTTACGAATTTAATCAAAGGATTTTGAAACCTAGGCGAGATTTTGCTATCAACGCGAGCATTTAGTTGTGATGTGTTCTTCGACGCTTAAGATGTTTTCGATTTCATAATAATAACAATACCTTTGAGACATAAAGAGGTGAATGAAATGACGAGCAATTTGAAAAGTATAAAAAGAGCCAAAGAGCCCATATAGAGCTAAATAAAACAACATACAACAAATTCCTAGTAAAACAGAAAACAAACAAAACACGGCTAAAGCATGTTCCATGTTTCTTGAATTATAGCCTAAGGCTCTAAGAAGTAACCATTTCGGGGATCCAGGCGGCTTGCCCCCCGGCGAGGCTCGAAGGACCGAGTTTATCTTCTTGGTTGTAATAATATACGAATAATAATAAACGAAAATTTAAAGCGGTTTTGGTAGTCACGGGACCCGATGGATTATCACTTTTACTATCAATATACAACTGATGGGTATTGTTTTTGTCCTCTGCAAACCAATCTAGCGGAAATAATGTGAAATATGATCAAATCTTACACTCGCCATTTTGTTCATAATCTCCCTTCCGAAATTGAAGCAAGATTGGGTTTTCCGCACTCAGTGGTGCCGCACGCCCGCCGAAAGGTTAAATTTTGAGAATTTCCATTCTATGTTCGGATCAGTTACCCTAGTTTTTGACTGGTATTGTGGATCAGTTACTCCATTAGCATTCCGATCATTTTCTCATCTGTTTTTGAAGATGGAACTAATCAAGTCTCAACATGGCAACAATTCCAAGAGAGGCTCGCTCTTACTATCAGACTCATGTATGGCAGCAGTGACTTACTACCTCAATATTTTGGAACTCAATGGTACTTACACTTGATACCAACCATATCATTGAGTATGAATGTTGAATATACTTGCACAAGTTTGTGTCCATAGATGGTAAATACATACCATAACTGAATACGTTGTTGCTATTTTTCCTCTTATGGTGGTTTACCTTCATCTGTTTGAGGTCGTTCCGTTTTTTTTTTTTTTTTGTTAAAAATGATTTTATTTTGTTATCTACTTGATGAACGAAAGCAACAGCCCGAGAATATTGATAAAATTACATCTTCTTCAACCTACCCACCTACTCACGTATGCATTGAAATATTGAAAAACAACACGGTCAATTAAACGCAGACAAAAAGAGCCGACGGGTACCGAAAAAATCGAAGGTTCATTTTTCGAACACACAATACCCCACCTAATGACCGGACATTAATAACGGATAATACGTGTAAAACGCTTCCCGTTCGGATTTGATGGTGCGAAGTGAGATTTCTAATCTTTCTGCACGAATGAAAGGAAGAAAGAACTCTTCCATTGAAGACGCAAGGCAGAATCTCCTACTCAAAAGTTCACAACAATCGACCGTCCGTTGCACTCTTCTCGTGTAGACACATATTTTGCATTTACATACGATTTTTTCCCTCCTCAGTCTTCGATGTAAGATTTACATAAGTCTTTGTACGTACTACGAAGCCGCCTAAATACACGAATTATGGTTTCCCATGATTTTCATATTGCGGTTTCCACCCGATTCATGAATGAGCGGATACGAGAGGGTCAATAAACGTGAATGAACAAAAGCCTTTTGGCGCGCCTGAGCCGATAATTAGTTGCATCCGTTCACACGTGAATCTAAGCTAATCGACCGGACGATAGACTCGAACATGCTTTGAAATACCTTTGATCAACTGAGAAATGTGAACACGACTTTCCTTACTCGCCAGTCAGGATTTAGTTCCTAGGGAGACCACGGAAAGACCCAAAATTATAGTTTGAATTTCATTTCTGGGACACGACATTTTGAAAGTTTCGATCATAGTATTTAAAACTCAATATTATATATTGAATAGGGTATTTTCACCTCGATTTTCGTTGATTTACCAAGTTTAGATACTTGAGTAAACAGGGTGTCTCGTAATGAATGGATGTCTTCTGGGAAATCTTTATTTCTCGAAGTTACCTAGATAGGATTCTATTTTCAAAATCGAATTTTTTTAAAGGAATTTAAATATGTCAATGTTGCGCAATGCCCTATTGCTCATACAAGCGCAAGGAACGTTAACTTGGTCTTTTCAAATAAAAACCCCCTTTTGGTCTATTATTTTCAATAATAAGCCTTTGGAATCGAGCAAGAAAAAAAAATTTTAACCCCCCCTCAAAATTTGATGTTTTACGTTTCAAGGTACGTAGAATACGAAAATCCAATAAAAAAATTTCCGTCCGTCCGCCGTACGCGGCACTTTTCTTAGCAACACTGGACCGATTTGGTTCAAATTTGGTATATGGGCTCCATTTGGGGTCTAGTTGTGCCGCGAAGCTTTTGGTTGTTGTAGGTCACTTCTAAGGGGTGAAAATTAAGGGTTGAAATTTTCAAGAGTGCCCTAGCTCGAAAACTCTCGAAATAAAGGTATCGTTTTTTCACCAATTTTAAATAGTATTGAATTTTTAAAAATTTTTGAGACCACCCGGAGCTCTGTAGGACAAACCGTTCGGTCCCTACGAGTACTTGAAGGTTTTCCTTCGATAAAACAGAATCATGAGTGTGAATCGCAAAAGAGGTCTAATCGCCGTTCAAATTTTATCTGACTAAAATGCGATCGCTGTTCATTTCTTCGATTTGTATACAGTTTTGCCTTCTGCGTAACCAGTAATCAAATTTCCTTATGAAGCTTTCTATTTTTCCAATCGAGTGTGAAGCGTTTAGTTCTTTCTAATAAACTTGATTGTGAAGGTGTGAAGCCAGTATGGTGTGGTAGGTAGTACCTACCAATAGTTCGTAGGCAAAAAAAAAGTTGGTAGGTAAAAAAATATTGGTGGGTAAAAAACGCTGCAAATCATTGCTCAAAGGCTTCTTCACTCTTCAGATCACTGATCAGCTGAGTGACCTCCGAAGCAATTTTTAATCCTATTGAATGGAAGTGCTCTTCCAGGCATCTCCAGCATTCGAGAAGATCTTCTTCACTCTTCAGATCACTGATCAGCTGAGTGAGCTCCGAAGCCATTTTCAATCCTATTGAATGGAAGTGCTCTTCCAGGCGTCTCCTGCATTCGAGGAGATCTTCTTCACTCTTCAGATCACTGATCAGCTGAGTGAGCTCCGAAGCCATTTTTAATCCTATTGAATGGAAGTGCTCTTCCAGGCGTCTCCTGCATTCGAGGAGAGCTTCTTCACTCGTCATATCACAGATCAGCTGAGTGAGCTCCGAAGCCATTTTTAATCCTATTGAATGGAAGTGCTCTTCCAGGCGTCTCCAGCATTCAAGGAGATGATGTGCCTATTGAACGCAGGAAGCTGAAATTTGAGAGGGAAGGTCAAGGGAGAATACAGATGGTGGTAGGTGCTATTGATGGAGAACCAGTGATCTATACAGAAGGGTTATCTATACAGAAAATAATAAACCTTTGAGCAATGATTTGCAGCGTTTTTTTCATGCCCCCTTCATTTTCTTGCTAATTTTGATTGCTCCTTGAACATTCAAAATTCTACCCCACTATTGTCCAAAATTAGGTCGTAAAGAACCCAAAGTGTGACACAAATTTCCTCATCATGTTTCGACGCTGAATCACGTGTTGGTATCGGTTTTTTAATCCGTCTTGAATTTTCCATAATGACCGAAAACTCTGTTCTTTTTAGCGAAAATTTGCTCTTTTCCCATCCTTGTAGGGCGATTTCAATTAGATTGACAAAATTTCGTGAATTGCAACGAGCAATTCGACTTTTGGGAACTTTCCCCGTCCAAATTAGGACTATTCAACCCCCTTGCCCATAAATTTTCATCAAAACAACTGAGATAAGATGTAGCGACGAGTGTCACCTCGTAGTTCGGAAAAATTGTAATTTTTCACTAAAAAGCGAGCTAATTGGGTGTAATATCGTGATAGCTGAGTTCACCCGAAAATTTACAGCACGACTATGCTTCTAGTAATAATATTACTAGAAGCATAGTCGTGCTGTAAATTATGAAATATCGTCAGTTGCCTGCAATCAACAAATCAAGTAAGGACGTTTGTGAAACTTATCGTAGAGTCCAAATTTGCAATAAAAAAGGTATTTCCCGTGTGAAAAAAACAAAGTTAGGTGCCCAGTGCGCAAATATGACAAAGTCAAATTCCCTACCAGAAAAAAACAGTCGATTAAAAAAGATATATATTTACTTCGGCAAATAACGTTTTTTCTGAGGACACCCATTCATTATTAGACACTCTGTAGTTCTACTGATTGTGAGGAATTGTGACCAGTTATAAACCAGTGCTAAGTTGGGTAGGTCAGAGGTGGGCGTTAGAGATAATGTGGCTTTTGCTGACAAGTAGCATGTGGTGATCTCCTAATGGATTTTGGCGTCTTTTCGACCTGAGAGCTCTGGCGCCTTTGGCACGTGTTGCGCCGGTCTTTCGGCCATTTAAACAGTAACGTCTTGACCTTCCGAGTGGTCACCCTAAACAAATAACCGAACCCTGGCAGACACCAGATTGTCATCCTTCGACAAAGAAGCCGCTTTTTGTGACCTCATGCCTCTCCGTAACTTGAGATCCTCACATGGTGCAACACGTGACGGTTCGCCTGGCTTTTGTAGAAAGAAAAAAAAAATGGGTCTTTTGAACTGAAAGTGACTAATCCGTGAGGACCCCTAACGACCATTGAAGAAGGTACTTAAGACATACTAGGCGCCTTCTTGATAACAAAACCTTTCAAATTATCACTCAACGGTTTATTAACTTTCTGATCACCCATCTGCAAAGACCACAGCTTTTTCATTGGTCGATACTGATGTAATAATAAACTACGCTATCTCAATATCATGAACTGGGGCGGGAATGTGCCCATTCTTCAGCCTCCTACTGCGTCCAAGTGGCGATCTGTGGAACTAGAAGCTTCCATTGATCTCTCTAAACTTGCGGTGAACCGAAATACCACTTACGTAAGTACTGTTATGCAAAATATCTACTTTTCATGAAACATTTTTTTGCGGTACCGTTTGGCTGAATTTGTCGAGGTTTTCTGGGACTGGGCTCTGGAAGGATGCTCGTTGATTCCAGCGTAATCCGATAAAAAACAAGTTTTTTAAAGCGGTTATTTATTATAACAACTAGTTACAAACATAGAAGTGGTTTTAGTGAAGGTTGTGGGTAGGTTAGGTTACCTTTTGCATTCATTCGGCAACGAAAGTGAGTTCTTGAAGATATCAGTCTCTAAGGCGTGGCATGATTGTGGCTGCGGCGTGTCTGCGTCTTCTGTCCCGAGGACTTGTTATCTAGTTACAAACTGTATTGGTTACGTGTAACTATCTAGTTATTGATATTTATCTCATAAAAACCGCCAATATATCAGTGTGAATGTTCTCTAGCAGGCTCCACACTAATTTCGTAGTAGGTATAACGTTATTATGCAAGGTCCAGAGGGCTTTGGTCCTTTTCAGTCGCCGAATTTTTTGTGAATAGTCCAGAAGTAGCTTCTGGGTTCGTGAGCACGATAACGTTTCGCGTAACGGTATGATGTTGAGCTCCAGAGGGATTTCTTTTTCTTATTTGAAAAGGTGTTGACTTGGTTTCATCTACATTCCTCAACTGCAATAGTTGAAGAAAAAATTTTCGTACGTGAAGTGGACATGTGCAGACTAGGTTTTTTCTCCATACCTCTACTGCAATAGTTGAACATTTCTTCAAGAAAATTCTTTGTCGCTTCTACTGAATCTGCAACCGTAAAAACTGCTGGCATCCGCAAAGGTTGTTATGCATGATCATCAGGGCCTGGGACGTCACACGTTTGCATTAAATAATAAAGCAGAGGACTCAGGAAGCTTCCCTGTGGAACACCACCCCCAATTTTCTCATGTTGAGGAAATATATCTTGGCACGATATACCTACATCTGTTGGCAAGATAGGATTCAATAAATGGGGAGCAACCCATGTAGTTTATCGATCACCCTTTTGAGCCAAACTTTATCAAAAACCGGTACAAGTGAACACACGGTACAAGTGAAAGAGGAAAAATTCGTTAAAATTATTGTAATTAAAATACTCCTTTATTGCTGGTCAATCCAGAAACATATTCGAGTAGGTATCAACGTTTACGTCTATCATTTCGATAGCTTCTTATAATTCTTGAAATTGAAAATACGTCTGTTTTTTATATAGTGGTTAATTAATTGCACAGACGAAAGATGAACATTTTTCTCTACTCCCCTCAGAAATGAAGAAAAAACAACCACATTACCAGTCGAAGGAGCGTTGATATAAGTCTGACCTGTTAGGCCTAAGGTAGGTGTCGACGGGCGGGAACCGCAATAAATTTTCTTACCGATTCCTTTATATACCTCGAGGCGACTCCAATATTTATACTTCCCCTCTAATAATATTCATAGAATACATTTGTAAACAAATGGATCCTTCGGTATATAAACACAAGTGGGTGGTTTGTCCGGATAATAAACATTTCATGATGAATATAGATAAATAAATTGTACGGGGAGGGAAGACGATGGAAAGGGACATGGGGATATTTTGATAGCGTTTCACTTATGTGGTATTCACGCCTCCTTTATTCTTTTATACGATTTTCGTGATGTAAGATGTGGCACAATGTACATGCCGACGAGTACCTTCTGCTTACGAGTCTTCTTAGCGGTAGCATCATCCAATGAATCAAAATGTTGAACGTCAGTCTTTCAGCGTGTGCATAGCACAATAATTTTGCATAATAAAAGGAGGAGTTTTATTCCTGAGGACCTTAATTCCAATCAATTAGACAGAGAATTGTTTCTCGGGTCTGTCATCGTAAGCTGTCCCTAGGCTACCCTACTAACCTACCCCTAGTACCCTAGGCTAACCTACTTGCTGTCCCTAGGCTATGTAAAGAATTGTAAAATTATTCTTGTTATGAAGTTAAGTATAATATACTTAGCTTCATAACAAGAACAATGAGCATATTATGCTCATTACGTGAAATGGGTCTAACACTTTTACATTTTATGTCTTTACTTTGGCACATTAACGAAAAAACGTTAAGAAAAAGCGTTACGGCTGGTTTTCTGATGATTTCCGCTTACAACCGAGTCGTTGCTAGGGAAATGAAACTTCGTCGTTTTTCATCCCACAAAATTCGTTGACCATTAAACGGTCAACAAAATACTGGTAAACAAATTCTGTTCGAAAGCTCTCATTTATCCAACAATATACTGCGAAGTGCGTGGTCAACAAACTGAGTAACGAGCATGGTTATTTGAATAATTGTGTACACTCAGGTGACCATTCTGAGTGATCACTAAAGACATAAAATGTCCCAATGTGTTGCTGACTCTTATGCAAGCGTATATGAAGCTGAAACTTCATCGGACTCGGATTGATCACTTCAAAACAAGTCTGGCGAAGTTTCATACGGTCATTCCTATAATATAGGAATGACCGTATAACTTGATATGTATAACTGATATGTATGGAATTGATATGTATAACTAGGTCGGTTAATATTATTAACCGACCTAGTTATACATATCAATTATATTCAAATATAGTACCTGGGTTATTAATATTAAAAGCAAAAGATAATTCAACAATTTTAAGGGTAGAAGGAAACATTTTTGTTTTTCACAACGAAAAACGCCTAGAATGTGGCCAAATTCAAGTACCTTTTTCTCCGAATCTACTGAAGATATCAATTTGAAATTTTTAGGAGTTGTTATAAATATTATATGTTGTAGATATTGTATTGTTCTTCTTCAAATACTGCATACACAAAAATTAGTACCATAATTACACAAACAATAAAAACGCTAGTGAAATGTTGACTTTGAAAAATTAATTTTTTCAGATCCTCTACAAATTTTTAAAAGTTGTCTCACTTAAATGTGTATCGATAGTTGGTACACGCATGGAAAAAATTGCATCACATTTTATTGATTAGAGCCTGAGAAAAAGGTACTTTTGTGATAAAACGTGAAAATCATCAGAAATTTCCGCGTAACGCTCCCCTCGTAACGCTCCCCGCGTGACGATTTTTCATTTATGTGCCATAGTAAAGACATGAAATGTCAAAAATGTAATTTTTCAGGAGAGACGAATTTCAAGCTTTTCCGCTTTCAAGCTTTCAACCTTCCATGGTTCAAAGAAACCTTCTGAGTAGCTTTGTTATCATAACCTTGCTTTTTACACCTTCCCGTGTGATTTGTTGGTGTAGTGAACTCAAACAAACTCAACAAAATGCCGAGATCAAAATGTATTTTCAAAAAAATTGTTAGGAAACCACCAGGTAGGCACAAACACACTTTACATTCATATTGAATCCTTCGGAGACGCCCTTTCTAAGATTGCGAACCCACAACCACCATTTTTCCATTCAAAAGGTTTATAAGATAGTCTCATCTTGCCCTAACTAAGCAGAATTCAAACTAAGATTCTTCAAATGCAATTCGAGCCCTCTTATCAAGGCCTCAAAGGCCATCAAAGTCTTTTAAATCCTTCAAAGTATGGAAGTTGGATAATAATTCATACATTTTTTTGGAATACATTTTTATTTTTAATTTAGCGCCAAATTATTTTCCCGATGACGTTTTCAACTCAACCTTCCTCAAAACTTACTCACATGTCAGATGAGAAAAAAACACCGTTCATAATCTTTTCAACGGCCTATTATTGTAGGCAAATGAAGCCCAATTAGTTCGCCTAACGCATGCGGCGCTAATGACTTTTTAATCCAGATACACCCGAATTTCGTTTAACAGCCAATTTCCAAACGGGATGAAGGGTGAAAAAACCTATCCCTTCATTTTCCAGTAATGGCGTCTTAATCATTTTTTCCCTCAGCTACGCATTATAATTTATCGCCCACGCAATGCGTGTAATAAAACAGAAAAAAACCATAAACGTTTTGTTCCGTCTGGAAAAATTCCATTATTACCGATCTTTATCGAAGAGTTATTTTATTCATACAGAAATCCAACTCTGGATGGAAGTCAATTATTTTGGAACCCAAGGCCCACCCTTTTACCAAAAGAAATGAAAGGATACTTCAATCAAGATGTACCTTGGTTTTTCGCCCGCGTTTTCGGGGTGTTTAAAAATATAATGGACCACTCATATCCATCCTGATACGTATCGCGGGCGGCTCACAAAAGAGAAAATTTTTATGAATATTAATTTCGGTTCCCCTAATAACTGTGATTATTACATAAAAGCTCCGTGAAAATGGGACATTCAAGCCGTGCAGTCGCTTTATATTCGTTTTTCCCGCACAAGGGTGTGATTATACGTTTTTTGCACCGGACGGGGTCACGTTTCCTGCAAAATGGCCGCACGGGGGGATAATTGCTGGAAAATTGCGCCAATTTCCCCCCCTTTTTGCCGTGTTATTAGAGTGGAGGAATTGAACGAATTAGGCACTGCGACTGCTTGCTTGAGATCATACCGTCTATTTCAAGCTTATGGCCACAAAATCGTTTGCAAATGCTAGAATATGCAATTTTTGAGATAATTTGTGAGATAAAAACTTTTTTATTTAATAGAATGGAAATGGGAAACATCCAAGGATCGAAAGGAAACTGATATATGGGAATTATTGTGTTTCAATTGATTATCATGTCTGTAGAAATAATATAATAAAGCTACCTTCGGAAGCGTTGGTACCGAATTAAGGTTCAAACCCTCCAACACCCACCCACAATTTTAAACGAAAAGCGGTATATTCATTCATAGTAGGTGTGGAAGAATGACTGCAGTTTGGGTATGTATATTTGCAAAGGAAATAATTATGTATGAAGAAGATACAGAAGAGAGTTTGTATCAGCAAATCGACACGGTGCCGACTTCAATTCGTACGTGATTTCCTATCTATTTATTCGATAAATTTACGAATTGAAGTCGGCACCGTGTCGATTTGCTGATACAAACTCTCTTCTGTATCTTCTTCATACATAATTCTTTCCTTTGCAAACATACATACCCAAACTACAGTATATTATATTGAACGAGGTACCATCGATGATACATTCATCCACATCTTACCCGTCGGTACCTACATCAAATTATTACTTACCTTTGATCATGAACACAAAACATTTTCCCTTCAACATAAACTTTCAAAAGGCACAGTTTTCTTCGCTATTTCAATCTCGTGGAACTCAAATTTTCAGGACACTAAGTTTTCCCCTTCATTTCAACTTTGCGAACACGGAAATAATTCAAATTATCCGCAAATAACGAGGCAACAATGTTTACCTCAGGACCAGGACCAACAACAGAATAACCACATTCTCAAAAGTTTCCAGTCAAATCGTACCTTCGGCTCACGGATATTCTCAAATCCTCATCTTTATTGGATTGGTAGGTACTTACGTAAACTAGTCGATGCTCGAAGAGGACGCCAAGAATCAACAGAAGGACTAGGAAATTATCTCACTACTTCCTAAATCGGCAAGGAATATCACTTAATTCAAGAATTAAATCATAACATCATACGTTGAGATAATTTTACTTAGGATGAGGAACTTTTTATTTTGCCAGTAGCTATAAAATTGATAAGGATTACAGATATAGGTATACCTACTTAGTGGGAACAATTGTGGAATTGTGGAAAGGTAGGTGCTGTATTGTATTCAAATCTGCAATTGGGTTTGAAATAATACTTGCAATTTTATATTTGTATAAAAGACATTACTGAATCAGTTAATGAATATGAGGTGGGAAGGCATTTCTTACTATTACTTCTCTGTGTACTTACCTGCATTCCTTTTCTGTGAGAGTTGCCGACTTACTTGCCCTTGGCCAGTGAGAACAAAATAGTGGCTGAAACTACTACCATTGAATATTATGATCTCATACTATTTTTGTGATATTGAGTGTGCCTTTATTCTTCAGATTATAATGAGAAAATTATATGTAAGTACCTAACTGGTAACACGTGATTCAAGTCAGGGTATATTCCAAGCCTTCAAGATTTAAAAAGCCCAATGTACTGCCCAGGAAGTAGCGGAGTCATACAAAACATGTCATTTTAATGCTTAAAATCTGATCTTCAATTTGAATATACACAAATGATACGTCAGTGACTTAGTCAAAAGTTACAGGGGAAGTTAGGTGAATAAGGACCAATTTTCTCGAAATCAGCGCCCATGTTTTCCAACTATTTTCACTCATTTTCGACACTGTCAAGAAGCAAAATGAAATCCATTTGGAAAAGGACCACCATGTATACTGATAGAACACATTTCAAAAAGAATCAGGCAGATTAGTACCGGAATTTTAAACCTTACAATGAAGTTGTACAGGCGTTTTGAAGAATAATGTAGCAGACAAATGTGCTACATGAAAATTCTACATAAAAATTGTGTAAATTTACATGAAAATCTAATCTCTATGAAAATTCCATAGTGCATAATTTTATAGGTGCAGGTATTCTTACAAATGACGTAGATTTTACCGAGGTTCAAGATAAACTAATTTCAATTACAAGTTTGCTATAGGCACCTTAGAGGATCAACAGGTTCTGGCAGTAAATAATGATTGATGGTCTGGGCCATGGCTCTTAAAAGTATAATGATTAATAAAATAAGACTAACATTTGTATAGGGGTATTTATAACTATCTCCAAAGGTTATATATGATCATATGGAATATCCTTCATTGCTTGTTAATTTTTTTGTAAGTATTTTAAATAGTAAGCTTTAATTGTTGTGTCTTTATTGAAGATTCATTTTAGCGGTACCGCAGATAGGTAGGTGGATGTAAGTGCATCTCAAATATTGTAGCCAAATTTGTTGCTCTTTTTCTTGCTATTTACTTTTAACTTTGGCTATACCTCGACTAGCTCAAAAAGGGGTGGATTTCTGGAATAGTGGCCTTCCAGGCTTAGCAATGGTAATGTTGGTATAGTTTACCTTTAGTTGTTGGGCGTCAGATACTTTCTGAATAGGAAGAAAGTAACAAAGATCCAAACACAATTTTAACATAAATATATATTGCTCTTCAAATATTTAAGATGCCTATCTGCGGTACCGCTCAAAATTAATTTTCAATAAAGATACAACAATTAAAGCTTATTATTTAAACTTCTAACAAAACAAAAAAAAACCAACAAGCAATGAAGGATATTCACTAAGATCATAAATAACCTTTGGGAGATAGTTATAAGTACCCCTATACCAATTTTATTCGTATTTTATTAATCAATATACTATCAACCATTATTTAACTGCCAGAACCTGTGATCCTCCAAAGTGCCTATAGCAAAAAAAAAGACCTACAAATTTAGTTTATTAGTAGCTAGGTAGCGACGTTGGCATTATTATTTTTTGTTCAAAATTGGTTCGCACATCAAAGTTATCTTCTCTGATGGTGCAATGGATCAATTTTATAGATGTTGGGTGAACCAACACTATTGCCTTTGTCATGGGTTAAAATTTCAAAAAAACTGATCCATGCCAAAATCAGTACCCAAGAGAACTTTGATGTAAACCAATTTTGAACGAGAAACAGTCCTACCAATATCGCTATCAAACATTTCAGAAATTAATCCTTGGTCATCAGTTACTGATAGTCTATATTTACTGATCAGACTATAATAGCAAACGTAGTTCGATGTACATTACAGAGGCATGCAGCTCAGAAGCAAGGATTTCATTTCGGGGCGAGAAGGGAATATTGCTTTACTGCAAAGCAGCCAGAAAACCTCACTGAGAATCAATTTTCAACGACATGCAGTGCTGCCAACAACGAGGCAATTTTTGCTTCCGAGTCTACCGGGGTAGCGGAAGCATTGTTATAAATTTTCAAGGTTGAAAAAAATGTTCTCCAAAACCAAAATTTCCTCTCGTGTTTTTCGTTTTAGGCCTTCCTGAAACATTTCGTTTCCGTGTTTGTCTGTCTGTATGTCTATGCGTGTCTGCCATAAAATCCTTGTAACGGGCCAAACTATTATACGTATTTATTGTCCGATTTCGATGAAATTTTCAGGATTTGTGCTGATGAGGGAGTAGATAAATAAATAAATAAATGTTGCCCTGTGAAAACAATCGCCTCCGGACTGATAGTAGCCATTGCGCATGCGTAAACGTGAATTTCCTTTTAACATTCATAATTTCTACATTTTCCATCCGATTTCGATGACATTTTCAGGGATTGTACGGATTGGGGCGTAGATGGTCCCGTAAGAAAATTATTACTGATAGTAGCCACTGCGCTTGCGCAAATGAAAATTCCTTGTCACAGTCATTATTACTTCTACATTTTCTACCCGAATTCGAAGAAATTGTCAGAGATTCTGCGGGTTGACGGGTAGATGGTCTTCATCACAGTAGTGCAAGATACTGAGAGGTTTATGTTTCGAGATTATCTACTATACATCGGATCATCCATTAAATCAGGTTATAGATACTAGGATGCTACGTGGCACTTGGCTGACGTTTTTTCTCACATATTTTTGTTTCAGTGTGTTAGCAGTTACAGTTGGCTCAAATGTCGCATATATGAAACTCGAGTATTTATTGAATACATCGAAATTTCTGATTCACCAACTCAGGAAGCGAAAGAAAAAGGGTTGACCTGAACACTGAAAAAAATCCCCTCTTGCCCCTAAAAGGCGTCTTTTATCGATGTGAGTAATGTTGGAAGTATTGAGCAGCGTTGGTGGCCACTTTTAAAGGGTATCCACCTCTAATTAATTTACGGTTCGATTTAATTTAGATCTGTTCGAGAGCGGGTTTCGAGCCCACCTCGAGCTTTCCTGGGGCTAATGAGCCTCGACCGGGAGCAGAAATCGAGTCGTCTTCACCAGAAAAACTTCGGTCACAAATTTCGTGGCGTGAGTTATTTACAACTGGGCGCGTTTTGTACTGTTTGGATTCCTCGTAATCGGAGGAAACGCTCGAAGGGTGGATTTGTGAGCTCGAAAAACGGAATGTCCTCCTGATAAAGGTGAACCGGGGAAAAAACCAGAAAGGTAAATCACAAACTCATGGGAAGAGAATACCGAAGTATGAATACCAAAATCCTTTGTACAGTCACACTATGCAAACACAACTGCCTGGTGAAGTTGTTTCTAAACTCAACAGACCAAGGCAGATACGAATAAAATCACTCGCGACGAGATTGTGGAAACCCATTTCAATAAAAAACGGAGCTAAGAATAATGTTGTCTATTTCCACGAAACTAATGCGTTACAAAGTTATTAGTAATAAATAATAATATTGACTAATAAAATAATTATTAAAATAACTTTGTAACCCAGTTTATGATTGTCCTTAGTATTAATAAATAACCAAATTAATAAATAAAAATTAATAAAATAACTTTGTAGCTCAGATTTTTTAATGTTCTCATTAGTATTAATAAAATAATAAAATTAATCAATACAAAAATATTAACATAACTTTGTAACTCAGCATTTTCAATTGTTCTCATTTGTATTAATAAATAAACAAATTAAATTGAATTAAAAATTGACAAAATAACTTTGTAACTCAGTATTTTTTATTGTTCTCATTAGTATCAATAAATAATAAAATTAATTGATAAATAATTAATATAATAACTTTGTAACTGAGTATTTTTGATTGTTCTCATTAGTATCAACAAATAATAAAATTAATTGATAAATAATCAATAAAATAACTTTGTAACTCAGTATTTTTTATTGTTCTCATTATTATTATTGAATAATAAAATTAATTAATAGAAAATTGATAAAATACATTTTTAACTCAATACTATTAAGGAAATAGACAACGTTATTCTCAACTACGTTTTTTGTTTACACCAAAACGTAGTGAAAAAAAAAGTGAAATTTTGCAGAATTTTAATAATCAAAACTGTTGCCGTTCCACGAGCTGTTTGTTTATCTTTTTCTGAACGCCTTCTCTTTCCCTTCGATCTACGTAATCTTCGATCAAACTTCCTTCCGTGTCCTGCATTTCTAATTTCTTCGACTCCTTCTGTTTTTTGAGGTGCTAAATTCTAATCTGATGTTTGCCACCAATGTTTTGTGACGGAATATGGAAAAAAAAATGCAAAAAAAAGTTATTTTACGCCAATAACTCAAAAACTACACAAACGTACTGCAGCACATGTAATACACGTAAACAGTCATAAATCACCTAACTAATAGAGACAGCTAAATACCGATTAATACAAATTCATAAAATCAAACAAAATCTTTTTGATTAGTTACGTAAAAATCATTTTAATTAGTTACCTACGTTTTTGAGTGGAAAAAGGTGATTTCCTCGGTGACAGCGAAAATACGCATATTTTCAACCTATGCTGGGGCCTAAACGGTTCGTCAAACCAAAAAGGTACGAAATGAAATTTTTAGAAAATTTAAAGTCCTTTCAAAATGTACTTATATACAATTTTTTTTTGCCAAAATTTGATCGTTTCTTAGTTATAGACAAAGAACCAGAAAAATAACTTTTTTGCCCTTTTTTGCATTTTTTCAATGTTCCGTCACGAAATTTTGATGGCAAACCTCAGCGTCCCCTTGCGAAACATGAGGAATCGAAGAAATCAGAAAACCCCTCAAGATTCCTACGAGGGTCCGTTTTGAACATATTTTGACTGGACTGTGAAGGTACCTGCGCCATTTTCAATTTGGTGAATCAAATTTGAATGGTTTTCTCCATTTCCTGCTGCTGCTGATTGGGAGGCCTTGGATGCCCAATCTTCCCGTGAATTTTTTTCTCTTTTTGACGATTTTCCACTCTTCTCGTCGATTTCTTCTTTCTCTATCTTCGACTCTTCTCTTCGATTTTTCTACTTTTCTCTTCGACGCTTTTGGTTTATTATTTTCAATAATGAACCTTTGGAATCGACCAAGGAAAAAAAAATTTTAACACCCCCTCAAAATTTGATGGTTTACGTTTCAAGGTACGTAGAATCCAAAAATCGAATAAAAATTTGGCCGTCCGTCCGCCGTCCGCCGTCCGCCGTACGCCGTCCGCCGTACGCCGTACGCCGTCCGCCGTCCGCCGTACGCGGCACTTTTACCACTTAGCATTGACCGATTTTGATGAAATTTGGTATGTAGGCTCCATTTGGAGTCTAGTTGTGCCCCGAAGCTTTTGGTTGATGTAGGTCACTTCTAAGGGTTCCAAAATCAATTTTGAAATTTTGAAAACGCCCTAACTCAAAAAATTAAGGTATTGTTTTTCCTTCAATTTAAGATTCTATAGAATTTTTAGAATTTTTTGAGACCACGCGGAGCTCTGTAGGACGAACCGTTCGCTCCCTACGAAAATTTAAGGGTTTATATTGAAATATATATATATAAATCAAAACACGAGTGTGAATCGCAAAAGAAGCCTAATTTCCGTTCAAATTAGAGCAGACCAAAATGCGATCAATGGTTGGTGATTGATTTTTTTTTCTTCTCTTCATATTGGATGGTTGGTGATTTTGTAGACGAGTGATCTATATAGAAAAATAATAAACCATTGTGTAATAATTTGCAGCGTTTTCTCTTAAACTCATCCCCAGAACTTTAAATTTCAATCGACCATTCGGATCAGACTTTTTCATATATTTTTATTTACCAATAGTGTACGTATTAATGCGTCTTAGGTATTTTCATTTAACGGCACAATATTTATGTATAGACAGAATACTCGTAGGTACCAATATTTCATAAGAACTCTTAAGGACTATTGTTACTTTTATTGTTAGGTCTTATCACTCCCTTTTAATATAAATACAATCCGTTTAATAAAAAAAGTCTGCCAAGTGGGTGTGGCACATAGCTTCCCCGTGTCCATAACCCGATTGCATAGATGATCCGATGCATTGTAAGTAGCGTATCTCAAAACATCAATATCCAAGTACCTTGCACTACCCTAAAAGGAGACCAGCGACGCGTGAACCCGCACAATCCCTAAAATTTCATCCAAAAAACGATTTTTCTGCTACCTTGTGAGACTCGGAACCAAAAATCGTAGATACCTTCGCGTTTGCAATTTTTGCTGCATAAAATTACTGGGCTACTTGGTAATCTCGGAAGTATAATTTTCCTAATTGAGATGTGTTTCAGCCGTTCTCTCATCAACCGAAGAATAAATTCTTCCTACTCAGAAAGGTCGATTTATATAGACCCTACGAATTACTGACATTCCTAGCTATATATAGTCCTCGAATAACTCGAACACGCATTTCCTCCCGAAACATCAATCACGGGTTCTGGTAGCGATCACACGATTAACCCCGTAATTAACTCCAAAGCCAACGAATGACGAGCTAAGTGATCAGGCCATTAGCGGAGTGTGCAGGCTGAAAGGCGAACACTAGCCGCAAGGTGTAACGTACACCACTCAACAGAAAGTCCGTAGCCTTCTTATTAATGCACTCTTCCCTCTAATGGCAGAACCAACATCTCAAAAAAAGTCAAAGAAACAAAAGAAGGGATAAGTGCTGGCGTATCCAGAAGGTAGTAGCCTCGAGATATCTCTCCTCCGGGGTCGTATAGATTGCCACCCACTTTCTCGTTGAAATATTATTCCGATCGTCCCTTCATATCAGGAAACATCGGACGGCGGTAAATCAACGAGGCGACAGCTGGTGCTTTAGAAGTCGAGGAATGAATATTATACAACGCGTATTGCAGTGATTTCAGTAGTTTCACAACGATCAGACTTCAGCGTCAAATGTGAAATAGCTTAGAACCTTCTTGAAGTTTTGGAACATGTAATACTCCGAAAACCAATACTCAAAATATAGTTTACGATTCACAAAATTAAACTTGAAATCATTTCTTTCTTATAACGAATTTTCGAGAAAAAATTATACTATTGTAATTTTTTCAATTACTATCGTGGCTTTAAATTTTTGAACATTTTCCTAACTGAAATCCGCGAAAAAATTTCAATTTTTTAACATTCGTGTAAAATTCAATTTATTCATTTAAATATTCAACTAATATTCGTAAAAATTAAATTTTTGAACATTTTCTCAACTGAAATCCGTTTATGTTTTTGAATATTCTACTATTCTACTATAAGAATATTCTAAAACAACTCAGAAAATTTAAACATTTTAATGCATGAGTCATTCGGACGATAAATTGACAAATTAACTAACGAACATTCCAAGTTTGTGCCAAAATGTTCATAAATACTAACGAAAAGACGAGTTCGTAAGCCAGGATTTTTGGTCAACTCTGAGAAGTCAAAATTTCGATAAAAATTACATCACGTGTTACTGGTGGTTTTTTGAATTTTTTAGTGGAATTACCGTGTTAAACATAATACGATTATATGGGTATAATCATTCGAGAACTGTACATAATTTCTGATTGTGGTTCGATTTCATGGCAGAAATTTGTATTTTGGGGACCAGCGACGTATATTTGTAAACGAAATAACTTAATAATAGGTTTTTGAAGTTAAAATTTTTACTGCAAATTTTTACAGATTTTTTTTTTTTTTTACAGATCATTGCAGAGGACACTGCTTTTCCATATGAAGGGTCACGGGGAAAAAGGATCAAACTCCATTTTTTGGCCGAATTGAGATAGGCACGCCATCGTGTAGCTTGGGAGGAGTAGAACCGAAGGGTTGTTTCACTTTGTGGAAGAAAGATCGCATTCATACTTTTTAAAGCTAAAACAAATACGGGGCTCCGGGGAAAAAGGATCAGATTGTGATGAGTTCGCAGGGAAGAAAGATCAGTGTCCGATTTAAAGACCCCTTCCCTCGCCTTTGCATGAGTTGTACGGCATCACACCAAAGATTCATCAAGCACAAAATCTCCTACTTCTGAAGATACCTGTCAGTTTTCACAACCTCTTCTACCTCGAAGAAGAAGACTTCAGTATCAAAAGCAGCTGTAACATTGGGAAACCTTCACAACGGCCCCATACCCATCAAAACCAGCAAAATCAAAGGATTTAGAACACTTGTCTCAGTTTCTCGTCAACCCCGGTGTTAACATTTTCTGAGTCACCTGAGTCACTGAGTTTGGGTTGCTGGGGTAGGGCAATAGAGGGTGTTTTTATCTCCTTGGAGCCCTTCTTATCCCTACCCAAGTCATGGTCATGCGTCCCCGTCGCGCAACCCGGGCCCCCTGGGATGACCAGAGGTGGTCCCATTAGGTTTCCCTGGTGGACCCCTCTTGAAGTTCCAGGGGTGGCTGAATGACCCTCTGGCAATTAGGGAGGGGACCCCTGTCAATGGGTCCCCTGACCCTTCTTTGCGCTTCCCCGTTATGAACCAAAACGTAACTGAGCCTCATAACCCCCGCCGGCCCATTGGCACGCGGGGTTCTGGGGGAGGCGCTCAGAGGCGCCCCAGGCAGGGGCGTCGGCCATCCTCTCCTTCCTCCTCTTCCTCATCATCCCTTCCCTCTTCCTCTTCCACTGCCTCTTTGAACCACCAGTGCGCCCATTGTGAGCGAGCATTCACTACCAGGTCTGGCCTTGGTCTCCACGTCAGACGGAAGCATCCTGTTGCTGCTAATGCTGCAATTGAAATAGAAAGAGTACAGCCTAGGTATGCTTCCGAGGATTTGCGCAGGATGGCGGCGGATGAGGCGGTGGCTGTGCGTAGTGGGGTACGTAATATTAATGTATATCTAAATGAACGTTTTCCCGCACGCACAGTCAATGCCATCTCGAAACTCCGCCAGAGGCCTCACTATAAGCAGCTTGTCCAGGAAGCTATCCTGGCAAATAGCAGTGGGGCCTCTCCTGCATCTCCTATTGCTGACGTGGAGCAGCAGCCTGCCATTCAGAATCCTTCCCCCGGGACCTCCGGTCTTCTTGCCGATCTGAAGACCGAAGTCTTGAGGCTCGGGGGGCAGGTAGGTCGTATTGAAGGCTACGAAAGCACCTACCTGCAGGATCTGGCGAGGCGGGCTGCTGAAGGGTCAGAAAACCTGGAGGATGAGGTTGCAGCCTATCTAGGGAGAATCTTCCTGCGGGTTGGGGATGCGACCGTGACGCAGCACCAAAGAGGACCTCCTCTTAGAATGGTGTTGCGTGGAGGTCGCAGAGCAGCTAAGCAAGCAAGACGGCGGGAGTACCACCGGGTTCAGAGTTTGTGGAGGAAGCATCCGGCGCGTGTAGCTGCGGAGGTACTGGAGGAGCCTGGGGATGATCAAGTTCAACCCCCTCTCCAGGAGTTTGTGAATTTCTGGGAGCCACTTCTGAGTGCTCCCAGTCATGACCCTGGAGAGCGAGTGGTTCCCCCAGTCTCCACCAGGGATTCCTTACGCAGCATCATGTGCTCGCCGGTGTTACTTGACGAGGCACATAAGTGCCGTGTCAAGAACTCCACTTCCGCTGGACCTGATGGTGTTTCTGCCCGTCGCTGGAATAAAGCACCAAAGACGATTAAGCTGCTCATCCTCAACCTACTCCTCCTTGCGGGAAGACCCCCGAAAGCGTTAACCCGTGCCCGAACAGTGTTCATCCCAAAGAAAGGGGGAAGTGGGCCTGGAGGCTATCGACCGATCTCTGTGTCCTTGGTAGTCTTCCGCCACTTCCAGAAAGTACTGGCATCTCGCCTCCAGGTGGCTGGTGTCATCGGTGATGTCCAGAGAGCGTTTCGGCCAGCAGATGGCACAGCGGAGAACCTTACAGTTCTCCAAACTGTCATCTCGCTGGCCCGTATTAAACGCCGGCAATTACATCTCGCCGCTCTGGACGTCGCTAAGGCCTTTGACACAGTCAGTCACCTTGCCCTGACCGATTGCCTTCGTGGTGTCGGGGCCCCATCTCGATTAATTGAGTATGTGGCCTGTCTGTACCATGAAGGCGTGACGGTCCTAGAGGCAGGAGGTGAGGTGTCAAGGGATATTGTGATCGGGCGAGGGGTACGCCAGGGGGATCCCCTATCACCACTCCTCTTCAACCTGGTCGTGGATACAGCCTTGGGTAAGCTGCCCACAGAAGTAGGGTTTGATCTCGCCCCTGGGGTGCGAGTAGGAGCATTGGCCTTTGCCGATGATGTTATCCTACTCGCAGAAACCCGTGAGGGCTTGCAGATCGCCCTCAACGCATTTGCTAAGCAGCTAGCCAGGTGTGGACTTGTGGTCAACCCCGATAAATGCGGGTCGGTCTCCTTGGTCCCGTCGGGTCGCCAACATAAGGTGAAGGTTGTGGATGGGGGTTTTGTCATAGGACAATCCCCCATTCCTTCCCGATCTGTGTTGGAGGTTTGGCGGTACCTTGGAGTCGACTTCATGGGGGTGGCCACCATTACTGCCAGCCGTGTGGACCTTGGTAGAGCGCTTGCACGTGTTACCAAGGCTCCATTGAAGCCACAGCAGAGGCTGCGCCTCCTCCGCACGTACTTACTGCCAAAGCTAACCTATGGTTTAGTCTTTGGTAGGCTTACGGCGGGGAGGCTGCAGGAATTGGATCGTGAAGTACGCTCTGCTGTGCGCTCTTGGCTGAAATTCCCACCTGGTGTCCCAAGTTCCTGCATCCATGCACCAGTCAAATCTGGTGGGCTCGGTATTGTGTCCCTCTCCGCAAGCATCCCCTCTCTGCGCCGCCAGCGCCTGCTAGCCCTCCGGGGGTCGAGCTGGGGGGTCGCCCGTGCTGCTGCTGATCTTGATTTTGTCAGGCAGCAGTTAGCATGGTGCGACCGAGCAACACCATCTGCTCCAAAACCCAGTTCGTCTGCTGAGTTCGCTGCTGCGCTGCATGAATCAGTAGATGGTAAAGAACTCCGACAGTGCTCCGAAAGCCTAATCTCTTCCCAGTGGGTAGATTGGGCTTCGGAGGGCATTGGGGCCCGCGACTACCGACACTTCCACGCCGTCCGCGTGGCATCTTTGCCAACTGCGGTGCGGTGCTCGAGAGGTAGTCGTGGGACAACCCTACCCCTTTGCCGTGCCTGTCGGGGTGGAAGTGAACATCTCTATCATGTGGTGCAGCAGTGTCCACGAACTCATGGGGGCCGCATTCTACGTCATGATGCGGTCGCCAAGCAGATAGCAGGTGCTTTGTCATCTAGCGGCTGGGATGTTGAGAGGGAGAGGTTATACCACATGCCGAGTGACCAGGGTAAGAAGCCCGACATCGTTGCCGTCAAGCCCGACCAGTCTTGCATTATCCTGGATGTCCAAGTTGTCAATGGCAGCTTGGACATGGAGCAGACTTGGCGGGCTAAGATAAGAAAATATGATACGAATGATTTACGGCAAGCGGTGTCGGAGCTAAAAGGAGTGGCACCCAACAACATCAGGGTGATGGCTGCAACATTGTCATGGCGCGGAGTGTGGTGCGGGAAAAGCGCCACGGAGTTGCGCGAGTTGGGCATCTCGGTAGGCGTACTCCGTGGTATCACCACCCGCGTCCTGCTCGGCTCATATTTGAACTGGTGGTCGTTCTATAGAGGCACTTCCCTTCATCCCTCTCTCCCACCCCCACCTTCCTCATCTTCCCTAATCCCAAGGGCCGGCGTCGGGTGAGTCCTGGGCGTCCTCCCCATCATTTTTGATTTATTTATTTATTTTTGTATTAATGGCGTGCCCCCTGCGTCTTTCAGGGGAGTTTTCTTTAAAAAAAAAAAAAAAAAAAAAAAAAAAAAAAAAAAAAAATCCAACAAGTTGGGAAATGTAGGAGATGATGACGCCATTTCATATTGCGACGATCCTTTAGATAAATGATTTATTTATTGATTTTTTTCCTTTTTGCAATTAATGTTTTGTACAAAACTACACCTAATTTGGAAAAGTAAGCCACTTTTTGCCCAACATTTTTCTGGACGTGACAGTAAGGTACCTACAAACCCTAGTAAACTTACTGAATTGAATTACGAGATTTGAATAATCAATAGGTTACATGGTGATATAAGTTTAGGTATTATGGTGACCGAAATGCGGATATTTGTGGGGAAAAAAGATCAAAGTCCTTACCTTGTTTGAAATTTCTAATTATTTCTGGAAATTATCTTCGACCTACTTAATTTTCTTTCTTATCACTTGGACATTATTCAATTCCTGGTCAGGTGGCCCAAACATTTCATTTTTTTATGCATAGTGTCTGTCTGGGACGACTTCAAACTTTGTTTTTCGATTTTCTCGGAATCAGGAAAAGAGGAGTCTGATCCTTTTTCCCCGTGACCCTTCATATGCCGTAGCTGCAAACCATATTTTCGCTCGAGGTTTAATATCAACTTCATTTAAAGAAAGTACCAACGAGCGAAACATCGTTATCTGGGAGTAGGAGGTGCCCTCATAGCCATAACGCAATTTGGTTCTTGGTTGCTGAAGATGCACAACTGTGTCACTTGAAACTCAACTTTCTCAACGGAGACAGACAAATTTCGCATTTCGTCAGTTACCTAAGTACTGATACCGCCTAATCCACTTTTTTCTACTATGGGACAGAGCAATCCCTTAGTCATACCAAATTTGATCTATCGTGACACTAATCCACATTTACTCGTTTCTTTTTAAATCAATTTTCTCAACGAAAAAAAATAACTAAAAAACTCGTTTTACTAAAGAATTTAAAAAACTAGTTTTTCAAAACTGGTGGTTCCATTTAGTGGAATTATGCATAGGAAAACGTAATAACCACATTTTGGCAAACATGTGGATTTGATTGTATCAGTACTTAATTGACAATTTTATCAGCTGAACTTTGAACGGAAATTTGCGATTCACACTCGTGTTTCTGAATAATCCTAAGACCAACCCTTAAGTTCTCATGGGGAGCAATCGGTTGGTCCTACAGAGCTCTAGGTGGTCTCATTCGATTCTAAAAATTCAAGACGATTTTAAATTGGTAAATGAACAATACCTTTATATAAAAAATTAATGAGTGTTTTGAAAATTTCAGCCCCTATTTTTTATCCCTTAGAAGTGACTTACAACAACCAACAGCTTGTTAGAGCCACAACTAGAGTCGATATACCTAATTTCATCACAATCGGACCATGGTAAATGAAAATCCCGCGTACCTCGGACGGACGGAAAATGTTGGTTTATTATTTTCAATAATGAACCTTTGGAAATGACCAAGAAACAATATCCCCCCCCCTTCCCTCAAAATTTGTTGGTTTACGTATCGAATGCAAATTTTGCCGTTTATCCGCCGTAAGCGTCACTTCCCTTAGTTCCCAAGCACCGATTTTGATGAAATTTGGTATGTGGGCTGCATTTGGGGTCTAATTGTGCCAAGAAGCTTTTGGTTGATATCAATCGTTTCTAAGGGGTGAAAAATAAGGGCGTGTAATTTTGCAAAACGCCTTAGCTCAAAAACTTTCAATATAAAAGTATTGTTTTTTCATCAATTTCAAATAGTATTGAATTTTTTGAATCGAATGAGACTACCCAGAGCTCTGTACGATCAACCGTTCGGTCCCCATGAGAACTTAAGGGTTGATCTTAGGATAATTCAGAAACACGCGTGTGAATTGCAGGCTAATCTCCGTTCAAATTTTAGCTGACCAAAATGCGATCCTTGTTAATAATAAACCTTTACTTATGTAGTAATTAGCAGCGTTTTATTCTATTTCGGGTTCTACGTACCTTAAAACGTAAACCATCGAATTTTGAGGAGATGATAAAAATTAATTTCATGCCTGATTCCAAAGGTTTATTATAGAAAATATAAACCAAAAATGGAGAATTTGAAGATTGTATCATAAACATGCACATGTTGTACGTAAGGGGCTTTTGTGTTTTTTAAGGATCATCACTTCATGAAATGAGTCATGAGAAAGAGTGTTGGGATTGTTAAACAATCAGCGAATGGTGGCGAATTTGAGCGTCCAAGTACCTCGATTACAACACAGCCTGCAGTTAAAAAACGAGTGGTCAGCAGACTTATGCGGCGCTCGAGTGGCCCGAGGGCCCTAAAATGGAAAATGCGTTCAGGAGAAACGGCGAACCGATCCGAGCGGCCAATTCATTTCAATTCATTCTGTATGAACAACCTCCGCTGTCCGCCGCCGCCCTGGAGACGAGAAAAGAAGAAACCCGCATTTTCTCAATCCGGTTGCATGTTCAGCCTCCCCGCTCACGAACCGCTCGAGTGAAAGAAGACGGTATCAATCACGGGAGTCCTGGATGGTTTGACCCCTTCCAGGCCTACCGGGCGAACTCCTACCCTCCCGTTGGAAGGCGTTTTCGAGGTCCATTCGTGCCGGTCTCCGCCTACCGTAATGCCAGAGGGATGCCTTGCAGTTGTGCAGAAACCTTCACCGACCCTGGTAAACGGTGTTGCTGCATGCTTTTGAATTCGCAACACTTTAATTTGCCTCATAATTCAAGAGTTCTATGGAAATGGTGGAGAAAGAAATGATCGCTTGGGATTTGCAGACTTCATTACTTGAGATTGCTTCAGTATTCCTCTTTTTTTTTTTTTTGCTTCCACATCCACAAGGTAGACGTATTGCAATCCCCTATTCATTTATAAATACACTCGTACATACATTATGAGGTAGACAGAGAGAAGAAAACAAGTGAGAAAATGAAGAATTGTTATTACAACATGAGCGTTTGAGTAAGGGTTTAGCAATAAAACCAACTTATCCCAAACTGTGGTAATTGTATTTGAAAATAAAATGAAATTAAATTAAATGGTGAATGATATTAATTCCTATAAGGAGCTCCTTGTGTTTAAAATCAAATTGATACGAAAATATGGTAAAGAATAGGTTTAGGAGAAGAAAAAAATAGAATTTTCTGACCGGGAATCGAACTGAGATGCTCCAGCGGTCGCAGTGAAGATGAAAAAGGGAGATGGGCAGAAGTCGCGTCTTGCAGCAGTGACGACGGTCGATAGATCGATTCCAACCGAATAAATATGGTTGCCGAAATAGAGGTAAAGCGCTCGAACTTGAAGAAATGTGCAGAACCCAGACAATTTGCAAAACGCTCAGGCTCTGTGGATATGTCGAGGTTTTGATGGGAGTAGGACTGGAAACTGGACACGATAAATTGCGGGTGTATACTGCTTCCTCGTATATCTAGGCCCACAACTGCGGACAGGGAACAAAGGAAAGATGGCTCCATTATAAGCCCTGTTGATTTGCGTAGTTGAAACTTGGGTTGCGGGATATACAAGAGTACTCACAAGATTCGTAGTGATGTTGGGGTTCCGTAGGACCCAGAAGGAGCTAGTACGGAATACTGATGACCCGATATAACTCGATTAATGGATTCTGATGACCGTAAATTAAACAGGTAGAGAACAGTCGGTAGAGAGAGGCGATGATGACTGATGGGACCTCAACGGCTGCGCAGCGACGTGTTCGCAGGACGTCACACACCCCACAATCAGCAACTGGACCAATGACTCGCGATTCAACGAATCGAGGAAAATAATTGGCCGAACAGAATGGCGCTGAATTATAAAGATAAAGCAAACAAAAAAAAACTTATTGAAGGTGTTCAGAGTACTGAACACAACACCAGCTGAAGACCGAGCTAGCTGAAGCAGCAATATCAGCTGAAGATTATGTCAAATCAAACTGCAATGCATAACACTTCAAGAGAAAGTTGTCTGAGGAGGAATACTATCGGACTCAGTCTTTTAGCCGAAATATCACAGTGGACACGCCAACTCAATTAACACCGAGAAATATCACAGTGGACACGCCATCAACGTTTAAACCCAACACACGAATCGTAGTTCAATTTGAAGATTCAATAGAAGTTGGCATCAATCCCAAAATCATTTTTTCATTCTTCGCGTCATTGACTAACCATTGATTGACTGAACACCAATCAGAAACTTTGCCTACCTACTGATTTTTGGTGAAGGCTTTTCAGACTAGACAATGAATCATTGCTGGAAAAAATAACAGTGTCATCCGTAAATAACAAACAAAGATCGTACAATTTATCAGATAGATCATTTTTATAAATTACAAATAATAACGGGCCCAAAACGGATCCTTGAGGAACACTCCTCTCGTAATTTTTACAAAATTGGAACGCTCACCAAAATGCGCCACCGCCTGCAATTTATTCGTCAAAAAACAAGAAATAAATGCGATAGCCTGAGGCTGAAAGTTTTAAAGTATTGCGAATTCAACAGGTAGTACTTGGTGATTAATACAGTCAGCTTTAGTAATATCAATAAATGTGGAAGTTGCATCTTCATGATTTTCAAAACAACGCAAAATTGCCAAACAAAGGCAATGTCGTAAAAACATCGGAAAATTGTACTTACAACACCTGCTGAAGATCGAGCAAACTGAAGTAGCAATATCAGCTGAAGGTTGTGTCAAATCAAGCTCCAAAGCATAACACTAACCCTAGTAGAGAGCAAATAAGGTCCATTTTAACTAGCCTGTACCGAGGAGGGATGGCTTGCAGTTCTGCAGGAACCTCGACCCACCCTGGTAAACGGTATTGCTGCATGCTTTTGAATTCGCTACACGTTAATTTGCCTCATAATTAAGGAGTTCTATGGAAATAGTGGAGAAAGAAATGATCGGTAGGAATTTGCAGACTCCATTACTAAAGATTGTTTTAGAATTTTTTTTTCTACGTCCACATACAACGTATTGGTGGGTAGAGAGAAGCAAACAAGTGAAAATATTAAGAATTGTAATTACAACACCAACAGAAGAACGAGCAAGCTGAAGCAGCAATATCAGCTGAAGATGTTGTCAACTCAAGCTTCACAGCATAACACTAACCCTAGTAGAGAGGAAATTCGAGGTCCATTTGAGCTAGCCTGTACCGATAAGGGATGCCTTGCATTTCTGCAGGAATATCGACCGATCCTGGTAAACGGTGTTGAAGCATGCTTTTGAATTCACAACACTTTAATCTGCCTCATAATTTTGGAGTTATAGGTATGGAAAAGGTGGTTGATCGGTTGGACGGTACCTTCTTCCATGGGTTCGATACAGCACCCTTCATTACTGAAGACTGCTTCAGAGTTTCTCATCTTTTGCTTCCACCTGTCTGGCGTGTTAATACTCAAAACCCATGAGAGGAGAAAAGTGCTGAACAATGGAGATTTTCAGCCATTTTTGACAAAAATTACAGTAGGCACCTATAACCGTCAAGTTCAACATCCGGTTAGGACCCTCAAGTAATAATTCAAAAACGAAATAGCAACTGGTACTGGAACAGGGATTTCACATTGAAGAAATACTTCATCCATTCCTCATGAGCTACCAGTTTTTTGTCCAATTGCTCATGCGACTCTTCTCTTCATAACTCCGTGCCGTTGAAAATTTATTGGATGCGTAAGGTGGCCGAGAGAATAATACGAGGAATACGACCCTTTTTTCTCAGCGAAACTTTCAAGCCCTCCCACTTTCAAATGTATATAACCACGATCCAAAAGAAAACCTCTGGGAGGACATCGCGATGGCTGGAGAAAGCAAGAGGGCACCAACGGGGCCTCGGATGTGACTGACGTTTGAAGGGAAGAGGAAGAAGGACGGAGAGACGACAAGTTGAAGAAGGCAAAAACGTTTCTGCAAGAAGAAGAAGACGAACCGCCGAAGGAAAGGATGAACTTGAGGAACGCCGACCAGTTCAAAAAGAGGAAAAAACAACCCAACCATCGGGGCAGAGAGAGCGACTGTCAAGTGCTCCTGTCTATTTTAAAATTATGGTTTCATTGTGGTTGGACCAAAAGACGTAGTGGGGATTGTGAAAAGGGGCAGGCGTAGATCACCCTGGACAGGGTTCCCCGTTCGACCAATAGGGTGTTCGCCTAGTTCGCGAACTGATTTATAAGATTATTCCCATGTAAGGGGACAAGATTCTGCGACTTATTATCCCTCTATATTAAAACCACTTGGCCGTTGGTTGTTTAGCTAGGAGTGAAGATGAATAGGAGAAAATTGTTTGAAAGTACAGGCCAGCCTTAACTAAGTACCGGGGTACCGTTGCGAAACGATATTCCCACGTAAGTCCTGTTGTGATTTATAAGTTGAAGGAGGAAACTTACAACACCTAAATGAATACGAACGTATCCTAGGCACTGTATCCTCAGAGCCAAAACAGACACTACTTTCTGTACCAGAGCAATTATTAATATTATCTCAAAATTTTTCCAATTGCAATCAATTCAATACAACAACACACCACTCACAACAAATCAATTATCAAAATGAAATTGTTATAAAGTAGCAGACATCCAGGATGTCACGTTTCATTCGCATTTCTCGTTCCTTAATTTTTCCTAACATTTCCTCTATTTTCCTTCAAGCTGCTTGAATAAACATCTCACAATCTTCCCTCATACCTGTCCAATTGAAAACACCACTCTAAGCCAAGAAACAACCTCTGAGGACTTTTTTTTAATTTGACGTCGGCCTTTATTAAACCATCAGCCAACAGCGGTAAAATGAAAGTTCAATAATTGTTGATGATCTGTAAACAATATGAAATGAAACAGAATACTATGAAACAGTCTATGGTTTAAAATGGACTCTGTTAAAAAAAGCATAAATTTCACTATATATTCTATGGTTTACACTTGAGAAGGGCAGAGGAATTTCCCGCGAGAGAACCTGAAGCAGGGGTCTTCGTTCTTCTTCCAGTGCTGGGCACGTCAGCAATATGTGCAGTATTGTTTCTTCGGAAGCAGTGCAAAATCGGCAGTCGGAAGATGTTTCCACACCTATCTTATGCATGTAGGACTTCGTGATACATGTACCACATCAGACTCTTGAAATGCATTTGAAAAATTCTCTGGATTTTCCTGGAAAGCTGGAAAACCACGGCTGTTTAGGTGGGTTTGGAAACATATCACTATAAGTTTTACCGGCATGATAGTTTCTGTAAAGGGAACTCCATTGAGAATGTGCCGATTTTTTTAAATATCCGTGTAGATCAGACGGTGGGAAGACGGGCTGTCAAAATTGATGAACTTATAAATTTTAGTAGGTAGGTAACAACGTACCTACGCGTGTTTGAAACTCCAAATTATTATTATCCTCAAAACATAGGATTGTATTTTACACTTGTTAATAAAAAAATTCACTTTCGCTTCTTCTCTCAAGAAATAAGTTTTGTTTTGTATAAAATATAAAAAGTACGATCGTGACATTTTGGCTCCCCCAGAGGAATCGAAGTGGAATCATGGATGCAACTAGAATTCTCAGGTCAGTATTACGTACGACCTGCGAAGATTTGATTGACTCCGTTAATGCAGTTTTCGCGGTGTCGGAGAGAGCGGCTTGTGAAGCAGACTTCAGAGTGCTGGAAACCCGGTTCCGATCATTAAAGGAACAAGACGAAAAAGTGCTTGAAGCACTGATTCAATCCGATGCTGCAAGAGAGGAGATTTTGGCAGAATTGACAGAGGTCAACCAGTTTGACAGAAAGTTTTACGACTTGGAGAAAAACATAAATAGTAAACCAGAAGAGAACTCAAGACATTCAAGTAGAACAGCCATATGTAAAAAACGATTAAAACTCCCAAAAATTGAGTTGGTTAAGTTTTCCGGAGACGTGAAAGGATGGCTAAGCTTTTGGGGTCAATTCAAAAAGATCCACGAAGATGAGGAGCTTGCACCTGAAGACAAGTTTCACTACCTACTCCAAGCTACAGTACCAGATTCTAGAGCTCGTAGTGTAGTAGAATGTTTTCAAGCATCACCAGAAAGCTATCAAAAAGCCATCAACGCACTACAAAATCGATTTGGAAGACAGGAGTTACTGATAGAGACATACCAGAGAGAGTTATTGAACATAGTCGTCCATACTATCATTAAAAGAGGAAAAGTTGCTCTCGTATCGCTGTACGACAGAATTGAGACGCAGATTCGAGCTCTTGACGCGCTAGGGGTCACATCAGAAAATTGTAAAGATTGTGTTGGACATGCTGGTTTGCTGTACCCCCTAGTGGAATCTTGTTTGCCAGAAGATCTCTTGCGAGTTTGGCAGAGGAGTACTGGATGTCGTCAAGAAACTTCAATGAAAAACCGGCTGGAAAACTTGATGGAATTTCTAAGAAATGAAGTAGAAAGCGAAGAGAAGGTAGTCACAGCAGCGTCAGGTTTCGGGCTGAAAGAAGAGCTGAAAAGTTTGAAACTCAAAGAAGCTAAGAAAAATAAAGTTGACGAAAGTGCGGAAATACCTATTACTTCCTCAGAACTTATTACTCACGGCGAAAGTAAGAATTCAGGAATCCGTAAGTGTATTTTCTGTAATAAGCAACACTCAAGTGAAAACTGTTTAAATGCTAGAAAATTGTCTATGGAAGAAAGATTTAACAAAGTAAAGGAAAGTAAAGTTTGTTTTGCATGTCTAAAAGGAAATCACGCAGTTAAACAGTGTAGAATGAGGATTTATTGTATTATCTGCCAAGGAAGGCACGTCCCTCTACTATGCCAAAAACTGAGTCAACTAGATACCACTAAAGTTGGTCCTTCTGTACAGTCAAACACATACGTTGATCATCAAGACAATGACGCTTCATCACAACCGGAATGCTTGGTACAACATTCGTTGACCATATCGGGATTGTATGAAGTCCTTTTGCAAACATTAGTTGTTCGAGTAATCCATAACCAAAAGGAATATCAAGTACGGGCTCTGATCGATACAGGATCTCAACGTTCGTATGTTCTCTCTTCATTAGCCAATACTTTGGGGTTTTGTTCTGAACGGAAAATCCAAGTGTCCCATTCAGTCTTCGGCGGTGGAGAGATAGACACAGTCGATCATGATTTGTACACCATTCATTTGAGAAGTTTGAATAGATCTTATGCATGTAATTTTCAGGTTTTGTCACAAGAAACAATATGTGGGGCGATTCCTGTGTCAAAAGGAGACTGGTTGGAAGAACCGAAAGATCACAGAATAGAGTTGACGGATCGACCAGGCCCTATTCAAGTCCTGATAGGAGCTGATGTCGCAGGAAAGCTCCTCACTGGACGACGTTTATGTATGAAAAATGGTTTGGTGGCAGTTGAGACCCTGTTAGGATGGACACTGATGGGAGAGGTCATTTCAGTATCGAATAATCCAACAACAACCATGTTTTCCGTATCTAATCTGGATGTATTAGGTATTGATGATCCCAACGTGAAACGAACTAGGATAGTTCCGACCTGGTTAGCCTCAGACATGAATAGTTGGCCTGATGCAGATGAAGATCTTGATCTGATAAAAATGAAGAAACTAAAACGCTGCAAATTATTACACAACGGTTTATTATTTTTATATAGATCACTCGTCTACAAAATCACCAACCATCCAATATGAAGAGAAAAATAAAAAAATTAAAATAAAATCAAAAAATAAAAAAATCCAAAAAAAATCGAAAAAATCAAAAAAAAGAAATCAAAATCACCAACCATCGATTGCATTTCGGTCAGCTCTAATTTGAACGGAGATTAGGCCTCTTTTGCGAATCACACTCGTGTTTTGATTTATATATATATATATTTCAATATAAACCCTTAAATTTTCGTAGGGAGCGAACGGTTTGTCCTACAGAGCTCCGCGTGGTCTCAAAAAATTCTAAAAATTCTATAGAATCTTAATTCGAAGGAAAAACAATACCTTTATATCGAAATTTTTTGAGTTAGGGCGTTTTCAAAATTTCAAAATTGATTTTGGAACCCTTAGGAGTGACCTACATCAACCAAAAGCTTCGGGGCACAACTAGACCCCAAATGGAGCCTACATACCAAATTTCATCAAAATCGGTCAATGCTAAGTGGCAAAAGTGCCGCGTACGGCGTACGGCGTACGGCGTACGGCGGACGGACGGCAAAATTTTTATTCGATTTTTGGATTCTACGTACCTTGAAACGTAAACCATCAAATTTTGAGGGGGTGTTAAAATTTTTTTTTTCTTGGTCGATTCCAAAGGTTCATTATTGAAAATAATAAACCAAAAAGTTGAGAAGTGGAAATTACCGCCGTGTAATGCACTAAAAATTAGTACGTATGATAATACTGTGCGAATGATGACGTACATACAAAAATTCATATGTAACTATTTTGCCAAAAAAGGTAAAAGGATAAACAGAAAAACTATTTCGCTAAACAATTTTGAAAAAGCAAAAAGAAGAAAAAAAAAGAATGCAAGAAAAGAAGAAAGAAAGAACAAATGAATGCAGCGCCTTTACATTCTGGAAGGAGTCCATTTTGATGACAGACAAGATGAATGTTTATAAAATTGCTCGTTTCCCTTGCTTTTTGGACTCTAAATTTTCACGATTATATTTCGGACATTTTTTGTGTTGGGAGAATGTCAAAATTGATGAACTTATAAATTTTAGTAGGTAGGTAACAACGTACCTACGCGTGTTTGAAACTCCAAATTATTATTATCCTCAAAACATAGGATTGTATTTTACACTTGTTAATAAAAAAATTCACTTTCGCTTCTTCTCTCAAGAAATAAGTTTTGTTTTGTATAAAATATATAAAGTACGATCGTGACACGGGCTCTACGGTTTCTTCTGCGTTTTTTATGGCATTTTTGGCCAGCTTGTCTGCACATTCGTTTCCGTGAATCCCAATGTGTCCTCTTATCCATACAAAATAGGTTTCCTCACCGCGATTTTTCAGAACGGATACTTCGGTGAGGATCTTCATTTCTAAGGCATTTATAGAGCTTCCGGGTCCTATATTTTTCAATTTTTGTAACGCGCTTCGGGAATCTGATATTAACACATCGTGTGTGAAACGTTGCGGACTTGTCTGAGGACTTGGATATCACCAAACGTCCTCCCGTAATGAAATTATGAAGACCTGCCAGAATTTCCTGTTTGTATCTCTTTGGTACACCTTCTTGCAGCCATTTTTCTCTTCCATATACCCACCGTCTGTGTAGCAGCCCCTCCTTCACCTCCAACCTGTTCCTTCCCAGCCTTGGACACCAGGCTTTTACCACTCAATATATATTCGATTATCTTGGGTGTACCTGTAATCTGTCATCCCATCAGCCTGGATGAACTTTAAGAGTATATTAGTGCCAGATATTCCTTCAGATCATTTCTGATACTCTAAGAAATCCAAAATGACTCTAATCTTTGCCTTTTCACAATCAACGTTGTGGAAGCGTGGAATTCGTACTCCATGTCCAAAATACGAGTATTTGGGATTTCCAAATCGAAATTTCCGTTCACATTTTGCGAATCAGTGTCAATTGAACAAGTTGGATCCGTAAGTGTCGGCGTACTACTCGAAATAATGGTCCCACGAGGCGATCCTCTATGAATTTCGATAACAACGGACTAACAGCATCGTGCACTCGAGCTCAAACGTTTCAAGGTACGTATAATCCAATAATCCGATAAAAATTGTCCGCTGTACGCGGCACTTTCCTTATTTACCATGGACAGATTTTGATGAATTTTGGTTTATGGTGTCCTTTCGAGGTCTAGTTTGGTTATTATTCTTATTTTACTTCTACAGGGTGAAAAATAGGGCTGAAATTTTCAAGTGCCCCAGCTCGAAAACTTTTGATACAGGTAAAGGTATTGTTTTTCATCTATTTAAGATAGTAGTGAATCTTCAGAATCGAATGAGACCAACTAGAGCTCTGTAGGCCCAGCCGTTCACTCCCCGTAAGGATTGGAAATGCAGCTGATGAAATGCGATCTTTATAATTTCTTCGACTAGAGTTTCATTTCACTCAGTTGTGCTTCCTTAGCAACCAAGTTTCAAAAAATTTCTTAACAAAGGCAGCCACAATTCTCAGACAACGATGTTTAGCAGGTAGAGAACTTTCTCACAAAATAAAGGTTGCGTGGTGATATGGTAGGTATTAATAATGAAAAATGCTGAAAATTATTGCACAAAGATTAATTATTCTAATATAGATCACTCATCTGCAAAGAACTCGGCTTTGCCATTGGCACTATAAGTTTCATACCTACTTTCTGCCTACCTAGTTCATAATAATGTTTATTTGGATGAAATAAACGCTTCACACTCAGATCGAAGAGGAGTTGGGGGTGCATTCATAAGGAAATTTGATAACTATTTGCTAAGGATGCAAAACTGAAGACAACTCGAAAAAACGAACAACGGTCGTATTTTGATCAGCTGAAATTAAATATGAACGGTTATTAGGCCTCTTTTGCGTTTCTCACTCGTGTTTCTGATTTTTCATAACCTCTTCCTTTCCTTAAGTTCTCGTAGGAACCGAACGGGTTGTCCTATAGTGCTCTGGGTGGTCTCATTCAATTTTAAAAATTCAATCACTCAAAACTGATGAAAAAACAATACCTTTCCATCAAGAGTTTTTGAGCTAGGGCATTTTCAAAATGTCAACCTTTATTTTTCAACCCTGAGAAGTGACTGATATCGACCCAACACAACTAGACCCCAAGTAGAGCCCATATACCAAAATTCATCAAAATCGAACGGAAAAAAGGAAAGTGCAGCGTACGGAGGACGCGTACTCGATTTTTGGATTCTACGTTACCTTGACCAAATAGTATACAAATTTTGAGGGGGGGGGGGATTAAAATTGTTTTTCTTGGTCGATTCCGAAGGTTCATTATTGGAAATAATAAACCAAAAGCTGTGTTCTTTGCAGGCGAGTGATCTATATAGAAAAACATCAAGTTTCAAATATAAAACAAACCGATTGTGAATTAATTTGCAGCGTTTTTAAAAATATTCGTGAATAAGTGGAGTGATGTGTGTAAACCCTTGAGCGCGCTTTGGTCGTTCCGATACAGTGAAATCGATCGTCGTTGCCACAAAGAAGAGATGCGAGGAGAGGTCGAGCGAGCGAAAACCTATCAGATGGAAGCCGCCCATGGCTGACCGCGCAAGAGTTTACCAATCGAAGGCCTATCTTTCCCCAAATGTAAATCCGACTGTCCCGAAGCACCTCTGGACGTGAGAGATGGTCCTGCTGGATTGGTCACGGGGATGCCATGACTATCGTGCTCGTCGGATCTGGCGGAGGAATCTCAAACTGCGGTCCTCTCGAAAACCATCGCCTTCACGTGTATTCCAAGACCAGTTTTGAAGGTTTTTTTTTCCTGTTTTCGATCGTTTCAGTAGCGTCCACCTGAATTGCCCTCATACATTTTATCTCACCTTCTGTCTCTAGTCTGAATACAATACTCCACGCGTGTCAATCTAATCTAAACCATTTATCCAACCATTTATGCGGTCTGTACCAGATAATGTGATCAGTACTTGAGGGGGTGATTCAAAGTAATTTTCCAAAAAAGAGCGGAGTTGAATCTGTTGTTTGGAAGTTTGGAAGAGTTGTTAATTTTTTTTGTCCTTAGAATCAAACAACATTTTGGTTTATTATTTTCAATAAAAAGCGAATCTATGGAATCGACCAAGAAAAAAAATTTTAACACCCCCTCAAAATTTGATGGTTTACGTTTCAAGGTACGTAGAATCCAAAAATCGAATAAAAATGTGGCCGTCCGTCCGCCGTCCGCCGTACGCGGCACTTTTGCCACTTCGCATTGACCGATTTTGATGAAATTTGGTATGTAGGCTCCAATTGGGGTCTAGTTGTGCCCCGAAGATTTTGGTTGATGTAGGTCACTTCTAAGGGTTCCAAAATCAATTTCGAAATTTTGAAAACGCCCTAACTCAAAAAATGTCGATATAAAGGTATTGTTTTTTCTTCAATTTAAGATTCTATAGAATTTTTAGAATTTTTTGAGACCACTCGGAGCTCTGTAGGACAAACCGTTCGCTCACTACAAGAGTTTGAGTTTTGGACGTACGATAAATCAGAAACACGAGTGTGAATCGCAAAAGAGGCCTAATCTCCGTTCAAATTAAAGCTGACCGAAATGCGATCGATGTTTTTCTTCATGTTGGATGGTTGGTGGTTTTGCAAATCTATAGAAAATAATAAACCATTGTGTAATAATTTGCAGCGTTTTTTGATGGAATTTGCTCGGTAAAAAACTACCTGAACATGAAATTTTCACGATTATAAAAAAAAATCCAATTTTTAAAAACCCGTTGCAAGATATAATGTCCTATTATTGGAATATTTTTCGTGTACCTCTACTGTAAACATATTGTTTAGTAATGCATGCATTCCAGGGGACGTCCCATTGGATAAGCATTAGATCAGTTTAACCAGTTGGTAAGTGATAAAACTGTTTCACTCGACGTAATTTATTTATTACTTTAGGCAAGAAATACTAACCCCCCCCCCCCCACCATTATCCACCTTAACATTTCTAGCGGCATGGGAGCCTCGAATCTGAAGAGCATTTTAAAATCCATGATTTACGATACCCAACATGCGAATTCGAGTTCACCCCCCCCCCCCCCCACATCTCAGTCTGGCACCAAAGCGGAAATACGTCGTAACTTTGAACTTTCATCTGTTAGTTTTGGTAGGGAGTCCGTCGAAGTTCACATCCGTATTCAAGGTGAAACACGACAAAAAAACAAAAAAAAAAAAAAAAAAAACACGAAATAAGCGGTTTATGGCATCATGGCACCATGGTGGCACCACTATTAGTTCCATGGTGGTACAGAGAATAATTCATGACAATCCGGAGGTATAATGAGAATTTTTCCTCAATTTCAAAACTTGGGTACAATTAGTAAGCAGTAAAGGAACCGAAATATTGAAAAATCGGATATTTTGTGAATATTATCCCCCCACTCACCCCCTCCCCTTGCGAATTTTGGTACTCTGGTAAAATCATGTACAACTCGGAAGTTATTTGAGTCAAACAAAAAAAGAAACACGCAAGTCGGTTGGAAATTGAGGCCTGGGCAGATTTTACAAGATTATGCACGCAAACGCACGTTTTTTAAGCATTAACCCCCCCTTTCCCTCTCTTGAAAAGCAAAATCCGAAATTCCAGCGCCGTAGTGCACAACTAGATAGTTTTCCGCGTCGAAGAAAAAAAGAACCCCGAAAATTGGTTGAGAAGTGAGGCCTGGGCAGAGTACACAAGATTATGCCCAAAAACGCACGTTTTTTGAGCATTAACCCCCCCCTTTCCTCCCCTTAAAAGGCAAAATTCGAAATTCCGGCGACGTAGTGCACAACTAGATAGTTTTCCGCGACGAACAAAAAAAGAACCAGGAAAATCGGTTGAGAACTAAGGCCTGTGCAGAGTACACAAGATTTTGTTACACACACACACACACACACACAGACATACACCTATGGTTTTTTTCGCGGATTTGGATTCAGAATGGTCTAAAACGGATTACTGTGTGGTTATTTTTTTTCTGTTGAGTGTTGTCCTCCTTCACCCCAGATCGATCGCATAAGGACGCCCAAGTCTTACTGTGGGACGTCCTAAAAACTGGTCAGATATCAGCTTGCAAACGGTATAATCAAACAAATTTTACTGCACAATTAAGGGGAGAAACGGACGTTTGAATAAATAAAACGTCGATTTCAGGGGATTTCATTTCCTGGAAATGGACTCAACTGTGTTCAGTTTAACGAGGTGAGTTAATTTTCAAGGGAGAACCCTTCAAAAACCCTCTTTTTTCTCCTGAACTCGACGTTTTCTTTATTCAAACGTTCGTTTGAAAAATCAGGCTTTGCCTGTTCTGCCCGTTACAAGGAATTCACCTTATTCAGACAGACACGGAACCAGAATTGTCGAGGAATGTATGAAAGGCAGAATGCGTTGATTGTACTAGTATTTGGCACAAAAATCTTCTTAGCAGACTATTTAGATTAATCGCAAATGGAGGTAAATTTATCATTTACCTGGCAATTTATTATTTAACTGGCAACTTTATTAATGAGAAATATTTTACAGAGTGGATTACACTGTAGCTGTTCAATACTAAATTCTAGGGTATCAACATCCCTTTGTAATGAATAGTATCGTAGAGGAGAGAAGCAGATGCTGCATGATGCTACAGGATTGCGATGGATGCAGGGATTGCGTCTTATTCCAGACTTCGATTTGTAAGTGCCTTCTTTTATGTAAGAAACCCTCGTGGTTCGAATGCGAAGATCTGATAGGTAATATATTGATTCTGCCCCCCCCCCTCCCCCAAACACATACATAGAAGCCCCATTGGTTATAGGATAATATAATTATTGTATTATGGTATGCACCATTAACTACTTATCATTCCTTTTCAACGGATTGGTTTCCATCAAAGAGTAGCTCTATTCAAGCGATTGTACGAGGAAAGGAAAGGCAGAACGGAACGTTTATCAGATTATTCTTGTTGACTAATTCAATAGATCCCCCCAGAACTATTACGTTTCAAAAGGACGTTTAGCGAATTATTGGTCACACAGGTCCTTTTCGAATTTCCAGGAAGTAGATTAGATCGGATTAGCTATGTATAAATTTCTCCATAACTTACGGACTGGAAATTGTTAGGGGATTGACGGTAAGAACGGAACACACAGTGTACATATACAAGATGGTGGAATCAGAACACGAGTCATGAAGGCCAGTTAACCAGGCGGACAGTTTCAAAGGAACGGGGGCCTGCAAATCTCAGCTTTGAGTCTCTATGAAGATATTACAAAGTAAGAAGATTAGTGGAAGAACTGTGGAGAAGATTCTGCATCGAGTACTTAGAGTATCAAACCCAAAGAGCTAATGAGCTGAAACAGGTAGCCTGTTTCACTCTAGGTATATACAATTGTATACAACTACCTAGGTATATACAATATTTGTATTTATTTTTTCCTTATGCCTAATTGAAGGACATATTGGACATTGGTGAAAATTGTTACTCCAGTTTCAGGCGGATCCTCTTGGCTAGTTCACCTGGAATCAGTGACTAACAAATCCTGTGGTTGCTGGAGGCTCATGGTCCACTGAGAGCTGATGGATGTTGAATATTCTCCGCTCACAACTATGATGAGACGATATCCAAGACAACAAGAACTATCCACTTACTATGAAGTTGCCGACCACTACCAATTGTGAATATTCAATCAAAAGGACAAGAGCAACACATAAAGATCGACCTGTCAAGATGGAGTGGCAGTTCCCAAAAAAGACTTGGAAAAAGAGTTGGATTGCGTGATTTCCAATGCAGAATTTTGAGCAATAAAGGTTGAGTCCCATAATTATTACTCAAGTAGGTTAAATAGAAGTTTAAACGACACTCTTCAACGTCTACTATTTGTCTGGAAAACGCCATCATGAACGGGTAACACGACAAACGAGCGAATCCATTCAACAGCAACACTTCTTTCTGCTTTGTACCTCGGCGTGAAGCTGCAGACATCTCTCGCCAGATCTCTCTCCTCGGCGAAAGACGTGATAGAGAAGCTCTAATGTATGCCGTGTTAATAGGTCCGCTAACTTCAGACCCCAAGATATCATCGATACCCTCAAGCCTCCAATGGCGCCTTTAATGCACCTAACGAACGCTTCCTCCTTTTAATTAATCGCCAGTAATTCCAGCAATAATTTTCCAGCATCAAAAGGAAACTCCTGGCCATTCCGCTCAATTTCACGTCTCTCTTCGATGGAACCCAATCAACAGTATTGAAACACGAGGGGTCAGGAAATAATTAGACTTCTAATGACATCATAATTGCTTACCCCCAAACTCCATCAAGGGATATTAAAAGCTTTAATTCCTCCTGAGATTGCAATCGGGTTCATAGTCCTAATAATGTTATGACCTTTGTGTATTACTTTGCCTTGAAGAAATTGAGTTAGGTTCTGTGGATGGTCCAACGAACCGCTCTTTTGATGAATAAGCAAATGAAATTTACATACGTATATTTATAATATGAATTTTTGGATGATTCAATGAATTTGATTTGATTCAATGAACCAAATACCTAACTACTATACACAATATAGGGTGACAATATTGTTTATTGATCAGCACATTTCCTTCGTAGGAAACAAAGATTCTGGCCTCGTTTTTGTCTCCTTTTCAAATAGAAGTAAAACTAACAGAAGAGATACAAAATAAACTGCCAAAATTCGACATATTTGAACCATTTCCGCTGTTGGAAATATAATTTGATTAAATAATTTATACTTGCAAATGGATTGTGAGTCAAAAAATGCCAGCCATTCGAAAAAAAGGGATTTTGGAATGGTAAAGATCCATTTTCCTCTCACCGTGGAGGACATTAAAAAAAAGTAAAAGTAAAGTAAGCAACCATTTCAGGTTGAATTTTTCGTCCGACTGCCATTCTTGGCGTCGTGGACGTCATCAGCTGTCTCCCTAAGGGGAGATCAGAATTTGTTCTGATGATTTCGCTTCCCAAACATCACCGCCCTGGGTTGGAACGAGAGATTGCCGATCGTCTAATAGACAGAAAACTTTCTGCTGGCGACCAGACTCGAACGCGCGTCCCCGCAAGGACATTAATTTGACTAAGAATTGGTTACAGTTTTTGACCTCGGCTCCAAACAGGAGAGAAACATACAGAAGAGATACAAATTGAAGAAACAAAAATTTATTGAAATTTGACAAATTTGAACAATTTTTCTCTTGGAAATCAGGTATTAATTTCCTAATAATTACTAGTTCTTTCAATTGTATTGATAACAAGTCATTCACTAAATTAGTCAAAATTTCCGCAACTTTGACAAAATTTCAAACGGTCATTTTCAAAAGAAGGGCTTTTCAGTGACTGAGATTCCTTTTCATACTCATCGTAAAAGACATTTGATTAGAACTGGTTTGTAGCTTTCGTTAAAGTATCAGTTTATAACAGAGTCAGCTCCTAGTCTGACAGGACAGAAACACGTAAAAGAAGAAAAGATACATGCGGGAGAGATACGAAAGAAACAGCTGGGAGGGGAGGTCGAGCTTCTCAAATCTGCCCGCAGCCCGCTCAACAATCTTTGGTATCCGGTACGGTTTTTTTTTTTTTTTTTTTTTTTTTGGCTTTTCTGAGTATTATTCTTCAGTTTTTGTTTCAATATTAGGTTATTTTTGAAATGGAAGGTGGGAAACTACGCGGGGAAACGAAATGTGAACGAAATCGAGTGCTTACCTACCGAGTTGAACAAAGGACTTTCGATGAGTTCTCACGTAAACCTATGGTAGATACACACCTGATTATTCACTACCTATGATAACGTTCTTAGTAATATTTATTTCATAATGTAGAGCCTTTTCGTGGAAATTTGAATTTGTGTGCTTACCGAGATGAAGGAAGGAAGGAGGACTTTTCACGTGAGGTACGAGTACATATCTGATTTATCCGATATTCACTGTCTACTCGTAAACAACGTTCATAGTAACTTTTATTACTGCTTTGAACTCAATTTTTCTTATAGGTTACAGTCTTTATATGGGAATCAGTTTTTTGCCGCGAAGGGCAACTTGAAGATTATTTAAGTCGGTGTTTTTGACAAAATGATGGCCCAATTTTTGCAAGAAACACAAATGCAAAATCATTCATTCGTACGAATCTTGTCCCACAGCTTCTCTCATTTCTTTGTACAAGTCAGGATACCTAAGTACCAATCTAACTTTATTTCCCAATAACGCACTGATTTGAGTGAGATGATCGAAATTAGAGTTAACTGGAAGCTCTCGTTCGGATTCTTCCTCGCATATTGCGGTTACCGGTAACATCATGAATCTAATAGTTGAAGGGTGTTGAGTCGTTTAGGGTTGTTGGGTCGTAAGTTTATCCATGTACATGAATCCACACACGATAATTTAACTCAGTTGTTTTTTTTTTTTTTATATCAATAGAATATTGGTTATAAGAACAAAGTTTTTTAAATTTGTAAAATGCAAACTAATATTTATTAGGGAATATTTGTATAATACCACATGTGTTGGTGATGACGTGGAAGTAGTTTTTTTGTAAAACCTGATAGTGTAGATCAACACTGCCCCCATGCCAATGGAGAATATCAGTTTCCTTTGTTACTATGAAAAAAAAAAAAATTTTCCGCAGTTTTTTATAAAAGTAATGCTTGTTCTAAATTCCTTCCTAATCAATTTTAAAGGACCTATTAACAAACAATTATACCAACAAACAAGGTAGGTACCTAACTGACTTTTTCAGGCACTGTTTTTCCTTTGAAGGAGTACAGTTTATTTTCCCACTTGTTTGAAATGTCTCCCTTAAGGTAATGCGTCAGAAGTCGACACGTTAAAGGAAGTTTGAACTTTCAGCTTACGTTTCATGTAGGGAAATTAGTTCATTCTCATTGCAAACCTGTTCATTGTGTACCCAAGAATCCTCCCCTAAAAGACCTGGCAGCGGGAAATATTATTCAACATGGTTTGGACTGGGAAAATGAGTTTTGTAAAAAATCCCAATGATCTAGTAGTCACACCAGTGAACAACATTTTCTTCGGTAGTCGACATGGTTTTGCACTAGTAGTCGACCTACTGTAGGTAGGTACATATGTACATATGTAACACATGTAACATGTGTCAGAAGTCGACAGTACCTCTTGAGTCAGTAGTCGACAGGATTCGTCATTCCATTGTTTTCACTTTTTTCGAAGTAAGAAAAGTACCTATATACAAAGTTTATAAGATTCCATTCTCTAAACCTTCAGACTATTCTATGAACTTAGTTGGTATGTTTTCGAAGAAAATACAGCTAGTGTCGACTACTGATGCACAGCAAATTCTGAAATTTTTCAGAAGTCGACACCCCCTGTCGACTAATAAATGTGAGCCGAAATTTGTGTCAGTAGTTGACACCCTCCCCGAACCAATCAAAACATCATACGATACGCAAATAAACTGAATAAATGTTGCCTAGAAGCAATAAGCGACACAGAAATTTAAAAGATATTATTAAATGACAGGTGATAAGAATGAAATACTCTTACATTAAATGTAAGAAATTTCATGTAAGAAATTTTCTGGAAATTTTCCAGTCCGTCCTTAGCCAAAACGCCAACAATCAGCATAGAAACGTAGTCAAACGAACGATGGCAACTTTGAGCGATCAAGCGTCCTTTAAACCTGCGTGTTTCTAAGGCAACCTTATCTTTCTACATGGAAAAGACGTAGTATAATAATTATATTCCAATTATTGGAACTTCCAATATAAGGATAAGATCATGGTTTGAGGTTTTTAATTGTTGCTTCCAATTTGGAAGCAACAATTAAAAACCTCAAACCATGATCTTATCCTTAGCTTTTGCCCACTTTTGAAGAGGGTGTCGACTATTAGTGCACTGTCGACTTCTGACGCATTATAAATCGACTTACTGCACTATAATAAATAATAATTTTCCAGTTTAAATCTATTGAAACGAGCGTTTCTGAATAATTTAGAAAGATTGGATAATGAAACAAGCAAGAAGTGTACTTTCTTCATAAAACTGATAAGGTAAATTTCAAGATTTAGGTGTAAGGTATGTCTAGTGTATAGTGACCATAGTTTTTAGGCACTAATTAAGAGATCTGCTGTTCTCAAATGATTTAGCCTGAAGATGCTGGCAAGTTGCCCCAGCGAAACTGTAGCTAAAGAATAAACAACAGAAAATCAACGTTTCCCTTTTTATTCACAAAAAGGACCCAGAGTCGTTTCGACCACCAACAATGACATGAATCTACGCACGGTTTCCGTCGAAAAATACCTACCTAGTATCCTTGCCCAACCGTAACTTCAACAATAATTATTATTATCCAATATCGATGAAATTCCGCTGCGAATGTGCAAACGTGAAATCCTTCCCATAGCCATAATTTCTGCATTTCTCCCGATTTTGATGAAATTTTCAGGGATTGTGCGGATTGGCGTGTAGATGGTCCCCTGTGAAAATCATGACCCTATGGAGGAACTTGAAGATTGATGTTCTGAGATTCGCTACTATGCATCGGATCGTCTATTCAATCGGGCTATGGATATGAAGAATCTATGTGCAACACCCACTTGGTAGACGTTTCTTAAATATAATTGTCGTTTTACTACGTAAGTAGTTTCATAGATTTGGTATAAATTATTAGTTAACGAACCGTTGTTTAATAATGTAGGTACGTTTCCACATCTTTAATGCCAATTGCAATTACATTTCTAAAAAGAAAATACTTTCAAGATGATCCAACAGTAAGACCATACGTCAAGTCATGGTAACATGGTAACCTGCAAATGTTGATAAAATTCAGTAGGTACTATTCCTAAACTTCTTTGGTTTCGTGAATGTGTGTAAGTAAATCCTGGTAACGGGCAAAACAATACGAATTTATTGTACGATTTTGATGGATTTTGATTTTCATCTCTGGAGTCTGTCGTAAATGTACCAGTGTGCATCGCGGTGATGCAACGTTGAAAAACTAGGTATTTTATTTTCAATGAGTATTGGTGGGTAATTATTTTCCAAACGAAGGCAGACAACCATCTCCCGTGTGGGTCGGTTCATTACCCAAATGCCCCAGCCCTCTCTAAACATGTCCATGGTCAAATAGCTATGAATCACGTCCTTCCTCCTATTTGCATTCCTTCAAAAACCTTTACTTATAAATATTCAATCTCTATTTCATTTCCCCGAACGTATATTAAATCATAAATTTCCTTGTGACTCCGGGCTATAAAGGTGGGGTGCTTAACGGTGATACACAAACCAATGAATAGATTTCTAACTCTGCTTATAAGCAGTTCACGCGTCATCCCCTTTTTCATTTACATTAACTCCCAGGGCGGTCGTTTGTCTTCGAGAATACGTTTGAGTTGATGCCTCTGCGCACATATCTCATCGGATCGAACGCCGAGAAATGACGCCACGGCTCGTAATAATCGGCTTTGTGTTGAATTTACTGTTGAAGCGTCCTTGTCAACGAAACGGGCGAAGTGTATTTTCGAATGATTCATGATCTGGAATTTATACGCTGATTCATGAAAACCACGGGTCAATTTCGGCAGATATCGTTTTTGATTTGGGTACCTGATCCATAAGAACTCCAGTCCGAAGCGACCTGGGTCATTTAAGGACGTTACGACCTTTACGACTATTGGGCCCAGAAAAACTATGACTTATGGGATGAGGAGAATTGGTGGGTTGACCCCCCCTCAAGAGTGGAGGTACCAGTGTTTGACACCTTAAGCGAGATTCTGACTTTGACAAGCTATTAAGTTATGTTAATTAGTTCAAACTTTATTCTTACGTCTACTGCTACATCAGGATGTCCTCAAACTATTCAATATTCAAGAAAATAACAAATTCAAGTCACAAGCATCATAAATCCGTTTTTACGAAATCAATTTTTTGACAGCCAAATTTTTGGTTAGACCAGTGATTGACAAAAAAGTGTTTCTCCGATAAATGATTCAATGTATCAACAAAATATTAATTTACAACTACTTAATACATAAAATGAACATTTACACTTAGTTTTACTTATTCGAGCATAAAAAATGTAAGAATTCAAATAGATAAAGTTGAAAATATCACCAGATGATTTATCACAAAACGCAATTTGTTTTTACTCAATACCATAGGAAAACATTTCAATACATTCATTTTCATTCTCATTACATTTCCATTGGTAAGCTAGCAGCTTGTAAGTTGCTAAGTATTTATATAGATACAAAAAATAATGAGTGAATTACAATAATGAACAGAGATCCATATAAAGCTGCTACATTAAAGTTAGTCGAAAATCTTCCCTTAATCAGAACCAGTCATTTTAAGGGTCGTCCTAAAAATAGAAGACAAAAATAATTGGAGATCAATAATATATTAGAATGATTGTAATCAATGCATCATTAATCTATAGTTATTTGATTTTAATGAAATGACTCACAAGAATTGAAATTCGATCGAATTAGCTAGGAAATTACACTTATCACACGCACGTAGATTTTCCTCCTGACCCTCTGCTTCAGCACTGGTCGATTCTCACCAAAACTAAAAGGGGAACTGCTCTATTATGATTTAAGCTTCAATTAGAATAGAAAAAAACCTAAAAGAGAAAGAAATTATAAATGGAATTATAAAAGGGCAGCACTGTCAATCACTGAGACTACCACCAGTTTGGGGATTAGTAATTGACATTTGAATTTTACTTGGTATCTCTGATTATTTTTGAAAAACGATAGCATAAATTGCAATCTACACAAAAAAAAATGATTGAGAAAACCCATTCTTTAAATCTACATTAGAAATCTGAAAGGCATGTTAAAGAAAAATAAAACACTTACCCCCTTAGCCAAATCACAAGGAACATCACCGAATAAACGACTGTTCGTGGTTTTGTTGAATAACATTCTCCAGATTTCACATAACCCACTTGAAAACTTCTTCCTCCTTAATACTTCACTGAGAAGATATTATGATTCGAAATTCGAAAGAAACAAGCACGAAAAACACTTATATTCCTTATTAATTACACATTTTGGTGAGATGTCAATTACTGGATCCTTGTCAAACACTGGTCCCTCCACCCTACTCACTCTTTCCAAACTCAGCCACAATGGCTCTTTCATTTCCCATAATACCAGTGCGATCAGAGCATCCACACAAATCTTCCTATGGTGAAGGCACCAGTTTCAGACACTGGTCCAGTATCAGACACTTTCAACATCAAATCCACATAATAAGAGTTCCAAACGGTTTTGAGGCATTTTCCATGGATCATTTGGTGCAGGCAGATTTATCTAGTGGACTGTAGTGAAACTACGAGCTCAGAGAAGGTCATTGTCGGTTTGGTGACGGTTATCGTAAGACACTTCCACATCAGTTCTCCAACGGGGGGAGGTTAGGAGACAATGTGGCTAAGAGATGAGCAACTTTCTGAAGGTATATATGCCCGATTTTTCCCTTCCCATTTATCTTTTTTCGCTTTATTATTCATATTAATGTCCTACAGTATTTGTAGATTGCAAAATTTTGTTCGGAATGAAAATATTATGACCGAATCCCGAGGATGATTGATACTGGGTTCCAGAAGGGGCCACTTTCAGAATCACTGCCAATCGGCATTTGTGGTTTTTCTCGTGTATTTTTAGGGTAAAAGACTTGAAATTCACGCCTTCAACTTATATAGCTATCCCTATCATAGCACCCAGATCAGACAGGCGTGTCTATTACTGGTCAGATTCGGACACTGATCAGTCGTTGAGTTCCAGTATCAGACACCCCTGTCACGATTGACATTGATCACACTCAACAATGTCTGGTACTCGGCTTTGGTTCAATCCTTTTTTTCACAAAATCGAGACTGCAGCAAAAACATTGGACTTTATGTGATGATCTGTGATGGTGTGATGCATCTGGTATTGGTGCCATTCAAATTTCTCATGTCTGGTGCAAAAACGTGGTTTTGGAAAACCGTGCTAAATCCGAAAAACATGATTCTCCTACGATTTCCAAGTTTTGGTGAGTTTTCGAGAAGTGGAGGCACCGAACTATGCCCCCTCCCCCACGATTAAAGTCTGATGAAATCACGCCTCACAGTATAAAGAAACCTGAGAATCTCCGCCTGCAGTGTCTAATACTGGTGCTTTCACCCTACTGGTTTTAAAATTTAAATTAATACTTAGATAATTAATATTAATACTTAATACTTAATTAGATTAATTAGTATTTAGTACTGCCATTTCAAAAATCGAAACATAATCTCTGTATAGCTGTGAAAAAATCCATGTCTGTCAGCTTTGTATTTATGTTAGCTACATAATAATTACTGAACATGTAAATCACAGGACAAGAAAGTTACGCGAGTGGGAGGTTTATGCCTGCAATGCGTGAAGAGCAATAGAGCTTGATTGTGCAAACCCTCAGACGCATGGTTAGTAACTCAATGTTGGGTCACGTCCACCAATCGACGGCCACTTCTGAATTGAGAAGAAAACAACCATTATAAACAACCTGAGCCCGTAAAAGGAATCGTTTGTATTATTTATGGATCTTTTCGGTAAAGCAGTATCTCTCCTCTTGAGAAGGAACTGAGCGGCCATTCGAGGTTTATCCCTTCGCAAGTTTTTTTTCCCAACTTCGAGGTACAAGCGATAAAAACCTTTTGAAAACCCACGACGATCAGTCATATAAATTGTCAATGGGTCTGCCTATATGTTTTACAGATCGTAAATATTCCCCAGGCTCTATCAAGCTTGTTTGAAATGGATGGAAAAGGGAATAAAAAATAAATAAAAATCGAACCTATGTAATAGGATGTGGAAGAAAGCTGAATACAAAGTACTGGGAGGGTCGAAGGATTAAGACTTACATCAAAAGCATGTTGAAGTTTTCTAACAAGAAAAAACGAGAAGCGTCGTTTATAAAGGGGTCTCTCATCCTCTTATATTTCTCGGTTGTTGTGAGAGGAATGTATTATGTATGGCGTATTCACTTTACTCGTTCCACATAAGGATCCAACGTCGTCCTCAGATCCAGAAGAGGTGCCCCATACATAAAGCATCTACGTATTCCAAGATAACGGTCTTTGAGATACGCCAAGTTGCTCAACTACAAATACATAATGTAGGAAGTTTTTTATTTTTGCCGTTTGCCCTCTGGAAACGTCGTGCCTGGCCGGGAGGAGAGTCGCTTGTCTGGTCCTTAGCCGATGATAATTCTGTATAAGGGATCAGCCTTTTGTACCGTTTTCTCCTCGGTTGACAATTTAAAACGCGCACTTTTCAACCCCTTGTGGGGCGCGAGGTGATTTACATATCACACCTTCCCGACGGCTGTCTCTGAGGGTTTTTTCCGAATAATTTCCAACCGTTACACTTGCTTCGTCATACTCTGTAGAATTCAGTGGTGCTGAAAGCAGTAGAAAGTTCAAAACTTGCCTAAATTATTCAATGAAACGTGGAAGCATTGATGTGATTTACACCTTGAACTTGCAAATTTGACGGGTTTTAATAATTCATACTGAAAATTAATAAATTGTGTAATAATTTGAAGCGTTTTTAATATAAAGAAGGTATTATTAATTCCTATATTCTTAATAGTTTCGGCTGTATTGTATTATTCACAACGGGCATAACAATCTTTCGAGATGTCAGGAGGATCGTAATATAATAGGCAGGCTCCCATTGTATAATGCATGAGTCGATTGATTTTTAACCAACGATTTAAAGAAAAAACGCATTAATACCGGAGTGTAATTGAGTGATATGACAGAAGAAAATTCCTTTCGGTCGAATACAAATTAGAACACGTCGTGGAACCGTCTTCCGCTGGCCGTTTGTTTGTAAACAACCTCAATAGAAATCCCCCGATAGGTGTCCATTCGGGAGGGCCAATTAAACCGTTCTGGGGCTACCAATTATCGCGTCTCAGCGCCCAGTCGACGATCGGCTTTGAGGGGTCGCGTGACAAACACTTCGCCTCAAGTCCGGCAAAATTGATACATCCTCGGGGAAGAGGAATCCCTACTGTAGAATAACTTCCTGTTTCTACGTCTTATCGATGAACTAAACAGCCGAAATTATAGGTACCTTAATATTTTTTTGTACTTACTTATACTACATACTACATACTACATACTCCAACTTAAAATTTCACTTAGGTAAATCGCACAACAGATTGGTGTATTTGTGCAGCTATAGAACGTTTATAATTAAAAGTCTATGTTTTCAATTAAAGTACAAAAGGTTTAATTAAAAGTGAAAGAGGTTTTACTCAAAGTGAAAAAGGTTTAATTCGCAGTAAAAAGTTTTAACAAAAAAGTAAAATACCTACTAAGTATATTTAAATGATAATTTCGAGTTATGTTCTCGACTAAATCGACCTTCCTTTAACTTTTTGGAAATTTCTCAGGTACAACTCCTGGATCTCCCTGAAACTGACCTCCTCCGATCACCTCCTCAATGTCTGGCTCTGATAGACGGTATTATCCTAAATCGGATAATAACTACAAACTTTACTCGCTTTTATACTAAATTGCCGTTATGAAGATAAATAGCTGAGGCTAATGACGATAGTATAACGGCTATAAAAATCGTTTCTAAGGAAATACATCTAAAGTGAAGAGCAGTTAGTTCATCAGCTAGAATAATTGACGATTTCTACATATTTATCGAGATTTTTCAGACAAATGAAGTCCCCTTACTAAGCGAAAATCAAAACTAATTTCGGGATATTTGATTCTCAACCACCTTAATAATTTGTAGAAAACACAAGCCTGGCAACTTCTTGAACTGCTGAGCTTCTTCAAAAAACATCGTTTCCAATTGAGGAGTTTGATTCCAAAAGAATTAGAGATCATTTTCATCGAAATTGAGTTAATCTTTTACCACGGTTTTAGGGGGGAGGTTCTGCACAAAAATGCGATCGTTTTGGAGCAAAAGATAATCTAATCCCTTGAAAAACGAAGATGAATATTCCGTTTAATTTCAAAAGGTACCATATCCAGCTCAATGGCGGTCTCTTACTTAACCGTTTTGTTTCAAAAAGAACTTTTTCAAAAAGTAATATATCCACTTCGCTAGATTTCAAACAGTACTACCTATATCCACTTCGTTTGATTCCAAAAGGTACCATATCCATAAATCTTATATTTCAAATCTCGTTCTAAATTATTTTAAACTTTGAAGTATTTTACCTTTTATCCAAAATATTTATTACAATTTAGAAGTATAATATAAAAAATAACATCATTATAATAACGTATAATAACATTAAATAACGCGAAAAACCATGGCGACATGGAAAACGTGCTATAAACCGCACGTTTTCCATGTCGCCATGGTTTTTCGCGTTTTTCTCACGTTTGACCAAATTGATATAATATAAATATATCCACTATATATTAAATAGTACCTTTTGGAATCAAGCTCCTCAATTGGGACGGTGAATCCTTCCTTCTCTCAGATTTGGACATTGGACACACTAAATTATAATAATACAAAAATACATTTGAGCACGTATGATTTTTGAAATATAATAAAATAACCACCGGGAACCGGGCTGAACGAAAGAGACGAAAAAGCAAGAGTTTATCATAACGGTAAAACCACGATTTATTGAGATCACATGATGACTGACACTACTAGGAACAAAGGAATGAAAAACATAGTGGTGGGGAAAGCAGGATTGCAAACAAGCTTATACATAAAATAATAAAATATAAGAAATTCAGAAGGGTTATTCTGAAATATTAGCTTTAGACTTCCTCTCAAATGTATAACATCTTCCATCGAAACTGGTTATAGAAGACATTATGAAAGCTTTCTTTTGGAGGTTTTATAACAGCAAATGGAGACAAATATATGCACTTTTATTTTATAGGGAACCATCTACACGCTAATCCGCACTATGTGGAAATTTCGTTGAATTCGGGAGGAAAATGTTGAACATTTGGCTGTTACAAGGTTTCTACTGCCCCGTCCTCAGTCATCGTGCATTGGAAATGTCGTGAGTAACAGCATGGCCCTCATGGAGTACATAGCAATCCGCTTGGGCTCAGAAGCCCTGTAGCGATAAGCCGCCAGAAAATTCACTTCAGTTTTTCGATTTATCGCCTTCCCAGTCCAGTGGTTCAACTGGACGCAAACATCTCGGAATTCTATACAAAATATAACTTACAAAAAGGAAGGCAAACACTCCAACGTCCCAAAACTGCACTAAATTTACATTTTTCAGCGTTCTAACACAAATTTCTCCCCTAAATTCGACTGTGATTTTTTAAATATTTTACTGTTGGAAAGCTGCTATTTCGGGCGAGTTTTTGCTGTAACGCGTAAAGACTTTTGTTGTGTATTTTAATACTTAACAAACTTTCCAAAACGGTGATTTAAAAAAAAAGTGAAAATTCTCCTGTTAGTTCCATTTTTTCACTTGCTTGCGGTCGCTCAGTGGTGCGTTCTTTGTTTGTGAGACACGAACCGACTACTGCGGAAAGTCGTTCGTTTAAATCTCGCTGCCGGGGCGTGTTTTCGTGCGTCCGTGAGGCAATGGGAAGCCATGAGCGAACTCATCAGAACAGGAATGACAGACGGAAGAAAATCTAACCTGAAATTGTTGTTTACTTTACTTACTACTACAACTTAGCGTTAGTCATGGTGAGGACATCCTGTACTGTATCCTGGATAAGCTATAGGTATAGGTTTTATAGAACTTGAGGTTTCAGCAGATTGAGAAAGCTTCCTTTGACGGCTTCATCGTCCCAAAAAATGCTGTGAAATTGAATTCACGGATGTATGAATATGAGCTTCATGTTGTTTTCACAACACAAAGCGGAGAGTCGTTGAAAAATTCAACAGCCGATCAGAGAACGTGGGAAGAAGATGATAATATACCTACGTGTGAAGGAGGCCGATCAAGGCTGGATTATGATGATACATCAGGGTAGCCATACTTAATATATTCGGAGAAGTCGAAGACGACGAAGGCAGAGGACCACAACAATATGTATCCGGTACATTATCACACCTCCGGCCCATGCAAATAGATAATAAATCATCGTGATTTGTGAGCACGGAGGAAGAGCTGGAGGGGCACAAAGCTCACGATAGGCCACTTTGTGATTAACTTGTTGTTGGGCTCAAGATGGTGTATCTTTTTTCCAACGGTGGAAAGGGTATTGTCAAGTTCGTTAGGGAAAAGGTGGCTTTGTTCCCCGGGTCACGATTTCAACTCAGTTCTCTCCCTCTGGAGGGAGGACCTTCGGGCGGGGTCCGGCGAAAAGATAAAATCGGTATTTATTTATATTCCACGGAGTACACCCACTTGAGACCACACGGCTTCTTGACCAGGGGTTCCAGAGTACACCGGTCGAGAGGGTTCTTGGAACGGGAGTGCAGATCGCGCTGGGCAATCTGCAGATAAAGGAAGGTAGGTGCCTGAGGACGGGGGCAGCGAGATATATGTGCCACCTCATCAAGATTCATTAGGACAAAGCCGTTGGGGCCGGTGGAGATGGGTATTTTCGAGCTATAGGTGTGATGCTCAGTGGCTGCGACCCACGCGGGTGTGTGCTAGAAAAAAAGTCTTCCAAAATAGAAGAAATCTTCGGTAACAACAGAACAATACCAGAAGTTCAATAATCGATACAACTAGTCCTACCAGTCAGCAGTCGAAGACAATA
>CM019171.2:7729759-7780597 GCA_009739505.2 Apolygus lucorum
ACTAGCACTACCAGTCAGCAGTCGAAGACAATAAGCTACTTCCGAAGATCTAAAGCTTTGAGGAAATCTGACGGATAGATTGTGGAGTAATAAAAACGTGGAAGTAGAGTAAACAGCTATCTCAGGTTGAATTTTCGTATCTGCTGCCATTCCTGGCCTCACGACCGTCGTCAGCTGCCTTCCAAAGGGTAGATCAGATTCGGTTCTGATGGTTTCGCTCATGACCACTTATTGCCTCACCCGCTTAAGAGGAAAGAGGTTCACCAACGGCCCAACCCGAAAATTACCAGGACTTGCGATACCACCCACGAGCGGTCACCAAGTAATTGCCGTTGGTATTTTGTGCGGTGGAGATTGGGATTTTTGAGCTATAGGTGTGATGCTCAGCGGCTACGACCCGTCCGATACGACTAGAAAAAAAATAGTCGAAAATTTAATAGAAGAAATCTTTAGGAACAACAGAACAATACCAAAAGTTCAATAATCAATATATTAGTACATCCAATCAGCATTCGTAGACAACAAGCTACTTTAGAAGATCTAAAGCTTTGAGGAAAGCAGAAGGATAGATTGTGGATTTAGAGGCACCAGTTTGTATGGATAATATTGGTGACCAAAAAAAGTTGTATGTTGTGTTTTGTTCGTTGTTCAAGAGTTTGTAGTTCATTAGTTAGTGTCAGAAGCTGCGCAACAAATAGAGTGCACAAAAAAAATTGTATGCCAAAAAAGACAAGGACGATAAAGAACGAGAGGAATTTTTAGGGAAATTTGGAGACTGAAAATGACTAGTTCTCTTGGTAATCATCGGTTTCCAGGCACTTTTTTGGAACAAGTGTCCCTTGAAGGCCCCCCTTGAGGGCATCCCTTGATGCCTAAGGTTGACTATGAATTCCACTCGTGTAAGGAAAAAAGCAAGTCAATATAATTTGAACAATCAAATCAACAGGTGAGGAAATTTGGAACAAGTGAATAATAATTTAGAATTTTGAGTAACCGAAATATGACTCAAACATTAAACAAATGACACCACAAAAAACCCAAATACTGAAAAATAAATAAATATTGAAAAACCTTCAAACTGAAAATCACGTGATTGGTTTCTAAGCAGTCTGAGCAGTATTGACAGTGAAAGGTTCCTCAAGGTATTGAAATGTTATTCTTTATCTTATCCAGACAGTCAAGACCCGTAACCATCATTGGTAATTAGCGTCGATATAATTATATGTTATTACACCTAATCATCGAGGGAAAAGTGTATTGTTTTTCAATGCAGGCAATTAATTAGCCGCATATATCCCGTCGGGTGTACTTTTGTGTATTACCTGAAATTAGCCCGAGTCGTTATAATCCAATTATTCCATTAGTTGACCTCACGATGGGGGTCCATTACTGCCCTTGAGTGCCGGAAAATTGCTCAAAAAGCGAATCCTGACATGGGTTTGTTGACGCCCGCTAACACGCTAATTGAGTCCAATACACTTCGTATCCGTTCTTGCAAACCTTTATTTCTTTATATCGATATCTTAAAGCACAAAGGAGCTATGTCCATCCACCTTCCACATTTTAATTTCAGAAAAACTCAAATTCAACAAAACTATTATTGAGTTTTCTTGACGATTATAGCTTGAAAATTTATTGAGGAAATAAAAAGAGTTTAGTGGAATAAGCCATTATTTTAGAAATTGTGCATTGGAGATAATTTCTTTTGCGTTTTTCTCAAATCTCCATTTTTGGACATAGCACCTTTGTGCTTTAGGGTATCGATATGAAATCCTATAATATAGAATTTCATATAAAGAATCCCCTCACATAACAATTATATTATGATTGTTTTCTGAGGGGATGATTAAATCGGAGATGGTGTGAGACGTCAAAGATGATTATGATTGATGAACTTTGCTGAGTCGGAAGATATTATTAAGTCAACTGTTGGTCGAAACGACTCGGGGGAAAAAATTGACGGATTGAAAAATGTGAATGGTTTTTTGTCTGAAGTGTTTCGCATTAGTCACATGAGTTCTTTTTCCAAAATTTAACGGGTTCATTTTTTCAATTTTTTCACAAAAGTTTTTCCAAATTACCAAGTATTAGACACAGTAAGATCGATTCTACCATCAAACAAGTTTCTGACTCTATTTGATATGAATGAATGATAGAAATAGGGTCTGTGAGAGAGAACTGCGTCCTGTTCGAATTATCACCGTTATATTATAACAAACAGAATGTAACGTTATGTAACAATATAAGTGATCTTAATATATCTGCCCATATGTGTATGTATCTACTGAAATGGTTCAACTCAATCCTGAGCTTTATTCTATCAAGAACGTCACTCAGCCACTCAGTAAATTATTGAAGTAATAGAACAAGGATAAGATACATCAATCTGATATCTAAGAGAACATAACAATACAACAATCATAATTGGAGCTAACTTCACTACACCTACCACGATTAATATATTAGGTTTTTGTTTCTTTTTAGATATTGATATATCTTCAACAAAGCATTGGAAGTTGAGAATAAAGCTGATGAAGATGACTATGATCATACATGACATAAAGAGGAAAATATGTGATCCATCAAACGTTCGACGACTAAAAAGGTTTAGCAGCGAAACTGTTACTAACAATTTATTATACAGTAAAAACCAACGTTCCTTTTTTTCACAAAGAGGATCCAAACCCGAATCGTTTCGCCCAATAGATGACAAAGATGATTGTAATAATACATTATATTGTATCCTTAATATTTAGATGAATTTTATCACAAACCGATCAGTAAAATTCATAGTAGAAATGCGAGAAATTTTTATTTAATTTGTGATTTTATTCACTAGAATTTTATCAAACGGTTAAAAAATCATGATTCATTCATGTCTCGGAAAATGAATTTTACGTGTAAAGCGCTGCAAATTATCACACAACGGCTTATTATTTTTCTGTATAGCTCTAGGTGGTCTCGTTCAATTGTTGTGGGTGCCTTTACAATGAAATTTGGTTCTTCGTGGCTCCGGTAGGTCAAATAAGAATCTAAGGACCTAGGAATTCCAAGTTGTCCATCATCATTCTAGTAAGAGTACGGTGAATTTTCACAATCTACCCTACAGTGCTCTGGATGGTCACATTCGATTCTATTTCCAATTATTGAAAAAACAGTTCCTTTAAATCGAAGGTTTACAACTCAGGCTCTTTCGAAAAATTCAACTCCTTTGAAAGTGACTGAAAATGACCTAAACCTTCGGGCCGTAACTAGTCCCTAAAGAACGCTATACAGTAAGTACCAGATGCAATCAAAAATACTGCAGGAATCGATTCTACAACTAATTTGTAACCACAGTTCTCTCGCAGCACTTTTTTTCAACTCGCTTGCAACTTTTTCACATTGAAATGGTGAAAAAAACTACAATTTTCTCTGACGTATCACATTTTTTTCGCATTCAAAGTCTATTTCCCCCCTCAAATTTCATAGTAAACTTAAAAAATGGGTTACCATAAGGAATCTGATGAAAGAGAGAATATTTTAAGCTTTTGAATGCCCCCAGAAAAAGCAGTGTTTTAGCAGGGAAAAATCAGCAACATTTGTAAGCAGAGAATAAAAAAACAGTTTGACAAATTTTTAAGTTTTAAGTAGAAAGACTACACAATTTAGTGTACATTTTTTCTGAACTGGTCAAGAGTTCAATAAATGGGAAACTTGATGCTCTTTCCAACAGTGAAATCAGATTTGAATTTGCAGAAAATGGGGAAGTTTAAGTGGAAAAAGTGGCTTTTTGAGTTGGCATTAGTGTTGTGAGAAATTAGTTCTACAACTGTTGTAGAAGCGACTCCTTGAAAATTGATTATTGGTTCTGGGACACCCTGTATACCAAATTTCTTCAAAATAGGTCAATCGGTACTGAGAAATAAATTAATAAAAATAAAATACATTTTGAAAGGAGGTTTAAAAAAATATCTTGCTCCTTCCGTAGGTTTTTTCTGTCCATCCAAAAATGTGAGGCGAAATGGATACAGCGAGCTGTCGAATATCGGTGTATCCCCATGGATTTATCCGATAATGCGGGTGGAAAAAGCGCACAGGCCAGGAAAAAGGAGAACTAAGGTCAAAACGTGATACCCTATTACGGGGCACGAGGGAGGGAAGTATCTACTTCGTTAGAGCTGAACCCTGGAGAGGGCCCTTCGGTTCCTTCCTGGCCGAAGGGCTCGAATGACCCTTAGCGAGAAAAATATTCCCGTAAAACGAACCCTATCCCCAGGGCCCGTCCTGCTTCTTCCCTCCGTAACAATCTTTTTCTTCTACCGAGTCTTTTTTTAGTTGGAAGAATGAATCGTCCGACTTGTTTTGCCACCAAGGCGAGGGGAAGGTCGTAAAAAGGGTGGCAGCTTATCTCTTCAAGCCTGTAATCAACGGGAGGCGGCGAGTTCACCTTACAGATTGCCTGTAATTTCAAGCTGCCGGACGTTTAACACTCAATTTGGCGACCTTTAATCAAGTAAAATAGGTATCTCAGCTGAATGGTCGATCTTCTTTCAAGGCTTAAACCAAAGTATTTTGTAAGCAACCAAAACTTACATAATTATTACTAATTTTATAATTAGGAAGTAAAACGCATCTTTCTACTTGTCACTCAACTTATTCTCTATTAGGGATGGCAACGATATATCAATATATGATATATATCGATATATTACGTTTGATATATCGATATATTTGTATCGATATAGGGATCCGATATTATCGGTCAATATCGATATATTGACCGATATATCGCGACTTGTTTTCAACAAGTAAAAATTAAAATAAATGTTGTTTTCAACGAGTAAAAATTAAATTAAATATTGAAATGAGTGGATGAGAATAAGTAGTTTCTAATAAGTAATGGATAAGTAATTTTATTCCAAATTTTGTAGGTACCTACGTGATGGCTAGATTTCAGACTGTTGACTTCAACTCAGACATGATTATGTATTACATAGTTTACACCCACAGAGGCCCTCAAGGCTCAATTACTTGACTTGAGCAAAATTAATGGAGGCTAGTCTAGATTAAAACAACCTACTACACGAAGTGAAGCAGGTTTTCACTTCAACTATTTTCAAATTTGAAGGATCATGATTGTCTACAGTATACCTACCCCTGTCAATTTAAAAATTAACTCAACATTGCAATGACATTTTCACACTTTTTTTTCGTTTTTAAACTTCCAGTAACTTCACATCAAATTCACATCCAGTAACTTTTGAAAGTAGGTTATAAGTTCACCCGGTTTTTCCTAAAAACATCTTCCGATATGACGAATATATCGATATATTTCTTCCAAAATGATGTTAGAAATGTTTCAGTTCACCTACCTACTTACTTCTTCAATTTCTTCCAAAGTACATCTTCCGATATGTCGATAAATGTCTTCCTAAATTAATTTTTTTTTTATTTTTAAAACGTTTTATTTCACCTACCTATTTCAACACGTTTTTCGAAATTAATCTTCCGATACATCGAAATATCGATATATTTTCTCCGATATATCGTAGGTATCGATATCTCATTGACGATATATCATTTGACCTGTATATCGATATATTTCATTCGATATGCCATCCCTATTCTCTATTTTCTTATCATGAATCTTACAATCTGTTCGTTATAATCAACCCCCGTCACATGATTTGTATTCGTGGGGTTAAAACCAGAGTAATAGAATAGTAGGTAGGTAGTAAATGAGAATGTAAGTAACCTACTTACATACCCTCTCTTAGGAAGAATCACTGCTCCTGCAGTGATAAGGAATACAGTTTCGTACAGCAGCAGGTTTTATGTTCCCTTCACTTTCTTCATAATACAGTGTTTTCGGGTAGCCGTTCATCTATTTGATTTTTTTCAGGGTGTATGGACCTTTTATGATTGGTTCTTTTCCTTTATACCCAGCTTGAACTAGGACGTGTCTTTCTTCCTCAAACTGTGGGAGTTGTTTAGGATGAAACCTGTCGAACTGTTTCTTCTGACGTTCCTGGTAAAGTGCTTTGGCTTCATCCGACATAGGCTCTTCAGATATCGCTGAATTAGGAATCTCGAATCTTTCATCCGCAGGGAGAGATGGTGGTTTTCCAAAAGCTCTGAAATAAGGAGAACATCCTAGGCCTGCAGTGTATGAGCGGTTAAGATGGAGGACCGCAGCTTCCAAACAACTTTTCCAGCCACCACGGAAGTTAGGGTACAATGCCATAAACGTTTTTATATCCCTTATCTTCCGTTCTGCTAGTCCATTTCCTTCCGGATGGTAAGGAGCTGATGTTATCCAGGTAATTCTTCTCTCTTCTGCGAAGGCAGCCATCTCTTGAGAAACAAATTGTAGTCCATTATCTGTCACAATTTTCTTGACCTTATCTATGTGAGGGAAGTCTTTCAAATATCTTATGACAGCCTGACTGCTTTCTCTCATTGCTTTGGCAAAGGTCATTCGAGAACATTCGTCCACCATCACCAGGAATGATTGAGTAGCAGCTGTCGATTCAGATTTCTCTACTATGATCATGGACTCGGGCTTTGGTCTATACTTGAACTTGGTTAACGGGCAGACATGACAACTTTTGACTTAGTCATGTATTTCAGCTTTCATGTGCTTCCAGTAAAACCTCTTCCTAATTTTGTGGTAGGTGCGGAAAAATCCATCATGACCTCCGGATTCTGGGTCGTCATGATAAGCTTGCAAAACTTCTCTTTTCATTTCCTCAGTACTCATGATTTTCCCATGACCATCTAGTTCACATGCTGAGATGAGGAGAGGCTCACTATCAACAGATAGACGTGAAATTGCGTCGGCGTCTTCCAATTCCTTTCCGCTTCGGTGATTGATCTGGATTTCACATATTTATTTGGGAATCAGAAAAATTATAGAAGATGAAAAACATGCTCTGATTAAATCAACATTCATTTTGGAATCGAGGGGAAAAAAAAACAATATTATTCAAATTTGATGAATTAAATACATTTTAAGGTTAGTAAAATCCAAAAATTTCGAAAATATATTTAACCCTTAATTTTTCACTTGTTCAAAAAATTTGTTTTTTTGGATAGGTATTTAAAAAAAAAGTTATTGTGTTTTGGCAGACCAAATGGCATAGAATAACGAGTTTTGATCGAGATGTAAGAGATTTTTCGATGAAAACTGGACGGTATCGTTTTGGACACCTCAGGAGAGGGATGTTTAGAGAGATTCTAATTGATTCTTCAAGAAAAGGGATGGAAATCGTTATTTTCCTAAAAGATAATATTGTGATAAAATGAGCAAGAACTACCTTCGAATTCAAATATTAAGAAAACGAAAACTATCTTCTTCTGAACTAATAATTTTGGCAGTTTGAAATAGAGTGGGTACGTAGTTTATTTTAATAGGTTCTAATTCCAAATTTGGCTGGACGCTACCAGCAGCTTATTATTCTAAAAACGAATAAATTTACGAAATAATATAAATAAAATGATAGCCAAAAAAGACCTTCTGGATAACCTTGATGAAATATTGATGCATTGGTCCCCACATCCTGAGGTATCCAATAATAGGTACATCATCGACCCCCCCTGCTCCTAAGACGTCCGAAAACACAATTCAAAAATCTAAATTTTCTGCTGGTTACTCCCTGCCAAAACTCTGATTTCCTCAACATCTTGAGTTGTTTTTCTGTAAGTTGTGAATAGTTATAATAAGATACTGAACAAATTCATGAAAGTAACCTTTGCTGACCCCCGGTTTATGGTAATGGTAGATCTTATCACAATATTATCTTAAGAATCGATTATTTACCCGATTTTTAACCAATAGATAATTGAAATTGTAGGTATCTTTGTTAGCCAACAAAACATAGGCTTTGACTTAAAAGTGGCTTAACAATGTTGCAAAAAGTTTGAAAATCAAACTTCTGAAAAGATACTTCAGGACAAAAGGGTTAATTAAGTAAAGAAAGAAATTAACAAAATTAGGTAGGTGATAAAAAAAACTTCAAAGGTGGTGGTGGTAAGTAGGTGTCAAAACAGTGTTTAAAGTTACGATTTGATATAACTTCTAATTGGGTGTGTTCCTCTTATAGCTAATGTTTGTATTTTTTAGGTACCACTAAATGATATTGTTCAACTTTCCAAGGACCTTCCTGTGAGAGCGTAAAACCGGAAAATGGTAAAATTTTCATAATTATTTTTAATATTTAGACAACGCAATAGGCAGTGTACCGACGAGGGCTCCTTGAGGGGCTGATTGAGCTTGAATTCAATAGTTGTACGCAGTTATTATTTGTTGATGAAATTCATTGGAGAACGTTTCGAGACTGGACCACAAAACACTGAGAATTTCACCAAAATTGGAAATTCATTTTGTGCCTAGCCCGTGAAAAGAACTGACCACGGACGGACCGTAAGGGAAAACATCAAGCATTAAAGCGCAGATTTTTCAAGTTAAATTTTGCTTCCGAGTCTACCAAATTAGGTTGTAGGTGGTCCCCTATGAAAGTCAAGGCCTCAAAATTGACAATAGCATCTGCGCATGCGCAAACAACAGTCCTTGTAACAGTCATAACACTTACATTTTTCATCCAAATTTGATGACATTTTCTAGGATTGTACGGATTGGCGTGTAGATGGTCCCCTATGAATGTATTACTCATAGTAGCTACTGCGCTTGTGCAAATGAAAATTCCTTGTCACAGTCATTATTAGTTCTACATTTTCTACCCGAATTCTTTGAAAATGCCACATTTCGCCTTATAGTACTAATACTTATTTTCACTAACGCCCGAGAACGCCGAGAAAAATATGACGAATGGATGTTTGTTAAAACCAGGTAAGATTAACTTATCATCATAGGTCAACGTGGGTCTTCGGCTGTTGTTAGGGTCTCATGTCCGTTCAAAAATAACTTTCCTGGATGCGGATTAGAAAGTCCTATGTAGGATCCTAATGGGAAGTGCATGTGTACCTGTGTAGGTACATCCATTAGGGTCGGGGAGCACCATTCGGTATAATATACCGAATATAATTATATATATTATATATAATTTCCGTTCCCCACGTCCTTCATACCAAGCTGAAGTTTCTTACTGTAAATATCGCGCTCATTTTCGTTTTTCCTCAATCTTCAATATGCCTAGAGATTCTAGTTTAAACGTGACCCTTTGTAAGAAGTGGATTACTGGTGACAGCAAATTGTTTTATAATTGAATTTAACATGTTGTAAATACATGTAAATTTGTTGGAAACACATGTAAATAGTTGATATACATAATACAGTAGTTGATATGCTTTCAAGTTTCATGATTTAATGGTTCATTTAATGATTCATCCCTTTTATGGTGGGGAGGGGGTGGAAAGTTTAAAAAAATAAATACCACATCAGCTGAAATAAATGCCACATTGCCACATTTTATAGTGCCACATTTTATAAAAATAAGTGCCACATTTTGAAGGTCTCTGATAATTATCCATCATGGTTACTCAGGCCACGTTGTTGTTGAGGACGTTCAAAGCGCCTGCATGTTGGGAAACTTCTTAGGAGAGCACATTTCACACAACACTTTCCTCCTGGCAGATAACTGTTTCTGTTTCCATTGACTAACTAAAGATAAGTTGTTACTTCAATTGAGTTATCTCCTTCACACATAAGCAAAGCACTCTGTAGGATTCAAAATGTTTCAAAATACTCCTTCAGTCCTAGTTATCGACTGAAAAAACTCCTAGTACTCATAGTAGCTACTGCGCTTGTGCAAATGAAAATTCCTTGTCACAGTCATTATTAGTTCTACATTTTCTACCCGAATTCGAAGAAATTGTCAGGATTCTGCGGGTTGACGTGTAGATGGTCCCCTATCACAGTAGTGCAAGATACTGAGTTCCCTCCCTTTGAAAAACAGCTGCTGACGTCCTCAACGCCAGAAATGGCAGTTGACGGAAATTCTACCTGATATGGTTGTTTACTTCACTTTTTTTAAGACACCCAAGTTTCCCTACATTTCGAGCATTACTGTACATTCTATTTGGTTGTAAGAAGAAAAGTGCCAAGTGGCTGTGGCACATAGCTTCCTCGTATCCATAACCCAATTATATAGATGATCCGATGCATAGTAGTTAATCTCAAAACATCAATCGCCAAGTACCTTTCACTGCCCTCATAGGGGACCATCTACACGCTAATCTGGACAATCCTAAAAAATTTCATCAAATTTGGATGAAAATTGTAAATATTATGGCTGTTACAAGGATTTTACGTATGCGCATGCGCAGAGACTTCTGTAAATTTTAAGGCCTTGATTTTCATTGGGGACCATCCACAACCTAATCCGCGTAATCCCTGAAAATTTCATCAAAATCAGGTAGGAAATGTGGAAGTTATGGCCGTTACAAGAAAATTCACGTTTGCGCATGCGCAGTGACTACTATGAGTCGGAATGTGATGATTTTCATAGGGGACAATCAAAATACTAATCTGTAACATCCCTGAAAATTTCATTGGAATCAGATGGAAAATGTGGAAGTTATGGCCGTTACAAGGAATTCACGTTTGCGCATGCGCAGTCGCTTTCATAAGTCCGAGGATGATGATTTTCATAGGGCACCATCTACACACCAACCCGCACAGTCCCTGAAAATTTCATAGAAATCGGACAATAACTTCGTATAGTTATGCAAGTTACAAGGAATTCATGACAGACAGACAGACAGACAGACACGGAACCAAAATTGTTCAGAAAGGTCTAAAACGCAAAACGCGAGTGAAAATTTTGATTTTGGAGAACTCTTTTTTCGTCCTTGAAAAGTGAAAACAAAGCTTCCGCTACCTTGGTAGACTCGGAAGCAAACAGTTCCATCAAATCTAAAAGCTGAGGATGTTGCCGACTTGGAAGCAAGTGTTGGAGTCTGAGGCCTAAACAGTAGGAGAGCTCCAAAGTTCCCAAAATAACCGATGTGGAACATTTGTGCTCAAATGCTCTGAATGCGCATTATTAAAATACAATGTGAACATATAATTTTCATCTCCAAAAATAATCCTCGCTGACAGGCTGTTTCCCACCAAAAAATTCTCTGTTAACGAGTGAAATCATTTCACATCAAACTCACTAACAAGAAACGGCACCGGAGCACGGCAGAACGCTCTCCTTGATGTAGGCTTTTTTTGAAAAGCGATTTCCCGCAGTAGTTGTCAAAAAGTCTCGATTTTCGGAGCCCGAGATTAATTAAAATATTAAAAGGAGGCTGAATAGTTAATTAAAATGAAAAGTACAGATAGACGACTGGCAGATCTGAGTACCGTATATATACCCACTTGATTTTAATTGCTGTTTTGTGGTGGAATTTTTCTTATTATCTTCACTCTTGGAGTATCATGGATATTCATGAAAAAAAAGATCATATCTGTAACGTCGGAGAAGAGTTTGTCCAAGTGTTAAAATGGATTAATGTGTAGGCCTGTAGTTTTTTGGGTTTTTCATTCCGTGTCTCGTGTAGGACGCAGCACAGGTGGAGGTGACTAATTAGCTACCTTTATAAGAGGCTCCGCCCCCTTCAAGACCAGCGTCCAATAGTAGCGGTGTTCGGCGGACTGTGGTAAAACCGCGTTGCAAGATTAATATTTTCTTTCAATCGAGGGAGTTTTAACCCTAAGACCGTGTTTTTTTGGTCACACCAACTGCCCTCACATCTCAATTCTATTGAAATTAAAAAGAAAGTCGAATCAATACCGTTTATATTTCGAAAATTCAAAATCATCCCTGTTATTGAATAAATTACTGAAAATTTGTCAAATTACAACCCTAATTTTAAAAAGTAAAGTGAACAACCATCTCAGGTTGGATTTTCGTCCGACTACCATTTCTGGCGTCGCGGACGTAATCAGCTGTCTTCCAAAGAGAAAATCAGAATTTTGGTTTATTATTTTCAATAATGAACCTTTGGAATCGACCAAGAAAAAACTTTTTTTAACACCCCCTCAAAATTTGATGGTTTACGTTTCAAGGTACGTAGAATCCAAAAATCGAATAAAAATTTGGCCGTCCGTACACAGTAGGGGAAGGACGTGTACCTTGGGCAGATTTTCTTCATTGCTAAATTTGGGGTAGTTCACGTCGTTTTTTTGGAGTTTTTTCAAGGTATATCAATGCTCTATCTCGTTGGCTTTCAGAATACCTCTGAAAATTAAAAAAATCTCCCATGGTTGATGCATTAAAATTGATTTTGTAAAAAGTGGATTTTTGCCCAAGGTACAATCTTGGATTGTACCTTGAGCAACATTAATTGTACCTTGGGCACCCATTTTAGTGTTTCAAACAAATAAAGAAATGGGTGAAAAAAATATAAAAAACAGGATAGGTAAGTACTCTAACTCTCTGGAAACATATCATTTATAAAAGTACAATTTTTCATCAAACATTTTTTTAAAGTAGGGTTGCAGTAACTTATTCACGAGCCCAAATAAGACGTAAAACAAACTTTCTCCTTGGGAAATATGTTTTGATAATATATTATAATATTTGATAAATTATAAAAATAACGACTTCACACTATTAATAATTTCAGAACGCGAACACTTGGTATAGTTACCAAGGAGTTTAGCGAAGATTACAAAAAATCATAAAATTAATAAAGGTCGAACCCCGCAAAAGAAACATTGAAATGTATCCCTCCTCATCGGTTAAAAATAGGCTGGGGCAAAAATTTCATGATGTCCCGGACCCTCACTAGGAAAACATGTCAATATGGAAAGGTTTCCTTTTTTCCTCAACAATTTCACTGTCACTTGGTGACTGTCGGCTTCTAGAACTGGACAGACGTAAAATTTGTGTAGAAAAAGAGACCAAAACCCTTTTGTTAAAATTGACCACCACGTTGGTGAAATCCCACTTTCCTCCAATCCATTCCTCGGTTGTCTCTCCTACCATTTCCCTTCCTAGATAGTCCAAATTTCCATCAAGCTCTCCGCCAGAACTCCACATATCAAAATTCCTCACAGCCAAAATTCAGCTTCTTGGTAAGCTTGACTTTTTCACTCATACTCAGCAGACGTTTTCTTAAGTGAAATCTGTTACCAGAATGCACAGGAAATCGAGTGGTTTGTACCTTGAGCAACCCCTACTTGTTGCCCAAGGTACACGTTCTTCAGCTGCTCTAGGTACACGGAAAGGACTTGGAGAACATTTTGACCTCTCAATTCAAACCATGAAAACCAAACACAAAAATCGATAGATCTCGTTGAAGCCCACACCCCACAGCTTCTGAATCCACCAAAAATATCATTTATAAACACTTACCAGGTCGCTGGGAAACCTCGAAGCACAGAGGTTGGTTACCCAAAATGGGAGGGCAAAACTAACTGGACGGCGTACATCCTCTACAACCGACGCAAAGCGCTCCACTGTTCGAGAGCAGTCTTGCCATCATAAAAGCAATATTTTGGCACGATCTTTCAATATTTCTCTCATCAAGGGTCTGAGTAATGAAAAGTTGCTCAAGGTACATGCTGCCCAAGGTACACGTCCTTCCCCTACGCTACACTTTCCCCACTTCGCATTGACCGATTTTGATGAAATTTGGTTTGTAGACTCCATTTGGGGTCTAGTTGTGCCCCAAAGATTTTGGTTGATGCAGGTCACTTCTAAGGGTTCAAAAATTAATTTTGAAATTTTAAAAACGCCCTAACTCAAAAAATTTTGATATAAAGGTATTGTTTTTCCATCATTTAAGATAGTATAGAATTTTTAGAATTTTTTGAGACCACGAGTGTGAATCGCAAAAGAGGCCTAATCTCCGTTCAAATTATAGCTGACCGAAATGTTTTCTTCGTGTTGGGTGGTTGTTGGCTTTGTAGACGAGTAATCTATGTAGAAAAATAATAAACCATTGTGTAATCATTTTCAGCGTTTTCCTGAAAATTTCGCTCAAGGCTTCCCATTGCCTCACCGCCCTGGGTTGGGACGAGGGAGGCGGCGAGCCACGAAAACACGCCCCAGCAGCGAGATTTGCACGCAGGACCTCCCGCAGTAGTCAGTTTGGGTCTCGCTGCTAAAGGAGACGCCCCCGAGCGACCGCAGCTATATCAGGCCCCAATTTTAAATTGTGAGATGTTTATTTGAATTGATAACGCTTGAAAATTTCAAATTCGAGATAACTTCCACAAACAATTAATTAAACAATACAATATAAGGAATAAAAGGAAAAAACGCTGCAAATCATTGCTCAAAGGTTTATTATTTTCTGTATAGATCACCCTTCTGTATAGATCACTGGTTCTCCATCAATAGAACCTACCACCATCTGTATTCTCCCTTGACCTTCCCTCTCAAATTTCAGCTTCCTGCGTTCAATAGGATTGAAAATGACTTCGGAGCTCACTCAGCTGATCAGTGATCTGAAGAGTGAAGAAGATCTCCTCGGAAGCTGAAGACGCCTGGAAGCGCACTTCCATTCAATAGGATTGAAAATGGCTTCGGAGCTCACTTAGCTGATCAGTGATATGAGGAGTGAAGAAGATCTCCTCGAATGCTGGAGACGCCTGGAAGAGCACTTTCATTCAATAGGATTGAAAATGGCTTCGGAGCTCACTCAGCTGATCAGTGATCTGAAGAATGAAGAAGCTTTTGAGCAATGATTTGCAGCGTTTTTTACCCACCAACATTTTTTTTACCTACCAACTTTTTATTACCTACCAGCTAGGTACTACCTACCACACCATACTGGCTTCACACCTTCACAATCAAGTTTATTAGAAAGAACTAAACGCTTCACACTCGATTGGAAAAATAGAAAGCTTCATATGGAAATTTGATTACTGGTTACGCAGAAGGCAAAACTGTATACAAATCGAAGAAATGAACAGCGATCGCATTTTGGTCCGATAAAATTTGAATGGAGATTAGACCTCTTTTGCGATTCACACTCATGATTCTGTTTTATCGAAGGAAAACCTTCAAGTACTCGTAGGGACCGAACGGTTTGTCCTACAGAGCTCCGGGAGGTCTCAAAAATTTTTAAAAATTCAATACTATTTAAAATTAGTGAAAAAACGATACCTTAATTTCGAGAGTTTTCGAGCTAGGGCACTCTTGAAAATTTCAACCCTTAATTTTCACCCCTTAGAAGTGACTGACATCAACCAAAAGCTTCGCGGCACAACTAGACCCCAAATGGAGCCCATATACCAAATTTGAACCAAATCGGTCCAGTGTTGCTAAGAAAAGTGCCACGGACGGCGGACGGCGGACGGGGGACGGCGGACGGCGGACGGCGGACGGACATTGCAAATTTGGATTCTACGCACCTTGAAACGTAAAGTGACAAAGTTTGAGGGGGGGTTATAAAAATTTTTTGCGATACGATCACATAGGCTTATTATTAGAAATAATAAACCAAAAGAATCAAGAAAATCCAGTCTGCTCATCAGCAAGCACTAATTAGTCCTGCTGTGCAACTAAACCTTCCTTTCTATTCACGTTGATTACAATTGATGATACTCCTGGTCCCCACAGAGTATTCTGAGTTCGAAAACTGAATTCTCCATTTACTTGTATGCCCAAGTTATATCCATACACTCGGATGCTGAGCCGCTTGATTCCAGTTGTTTCTTTATATATTTATTTATTAAACATTACGGGATTTTATTCCCAATTACATATTAAGAATTTTTCAACAATCCTCATTTAGTGAGTGAAAAACAAAATGAAAGTGATAAATGGGAAATTAAATTTGTCACAAGTAAACTAATTTAATACTGCAGGTAAAATTTAGACTTAATGTTATTCACACTGTCGAAAAATGGATCAATGTCGACTGGTGACTCGTTCGCTGTCCGTTGAAATCGTGTGAGAGGGCTATTCATAGCGTAGTTGGTTCCCTCAAAAGATGGTGAGAAAAAGTCTCTTGACCTAGTCGAGTAAGATGGAACCCTTATATTCACAAGGTTGAGCAAGGAGGGTGAGCCGTAAGAGCCATTTAAAAATTTCACTAGGAAAACAATATCCTCTATTTTCCTCCTCTCCTTCAAAGAAGCAAGTCCAAGAGACACCCGCACAGCAACATCGCAGAACTCATCTCCATCACTCCGGGCCCTTAAGGCTAAATGTCACGAGGTTTTGGTGAGATTCTGAGATAAGAGTCAGGGCCAAATTTCGTTTACTTCTCATTTGAGAACGGATCGAGATATTTTAATTCCGCAAACGGATTTCTCTTCAGGATCACCGTAGAATTCCGGGTAATTGGTTTAGAAAGTGTGCAAATTTTTTTTCATACTGCCCCAACAAAAATTTGTTCAAATTTTGAAAATTTTCAAAAAGTGGCCTTATAGTCACTTGCAGAACTTAATTAAGAATACAAACTTTGCAGAATTTTTCTAACTTGATCATAGCCGTCGGATTCGCGTTTTTACGATATGGAGCGGGGGCGAGGGGGGCGATCATGGGCTGGGGGGCGAGGGGGCGGCGGCAGCGTTTAAACGCCCGCCACCCGCGCGACCTTCACCTTCTCTCCGACATTCATGTTTTGATAGTTTGCACCCTTTCATCACTATTCTTTTTTTCCTGGCCACTTCATAGGTACCATCAACCTTCCCATTTCCAACTTCTCTTCCTTGAGGTTGAACGAATGTGGTGAAATTGCCATAAAAAGCAAGATTCTCATATAATTAACTTATGAGCAAGATTCTATTTTAATTTGATACTGATAATGGTTTGCACTACTAAATAGTTGGTTCTGAAATTGTGGTAGTTTTAGTTCATTGTACATGGAGTAGGTAGGTACCTATTTGTTCAAATTTCAATGTACCTAGTTGCAAAAGTGATCTAACATCATTCTAGTCTCGACCGTTTATTTAGTTGAACTAGCAATGAAAGGTTTACGAGGGCACATTTTCCCCAAATTCCCTCTTAATTATTCTAGGAGTTACACTATTAATTTTCCTTTTTTTTTTAAAAGTCATTAGTGATTTTATGTAAATATAACGCCTAACAATACTGAAGTGTTGCATTTTGAGGTACCTACTAAATTACAAACATGACTGTCCAAAAATTACCATTAGTACACAGTAATAAATACCCTAGAACTAGGGATAGATTCTCATATAATTAACTTATGAGCAAGATTCAATTTAAATTTGATACATATACTTAATGGTTATCATTAGCTTCTTATGCAGAGGCTACTTGATTGATCTTGGAGCGATGATTTTCATAAGGGATTATCAACACGTCAACCCGCATAATATCCCTGCAATTTTTTAAAAATCGAAATTGGACAATAACTTTGTATAGTTTTGCGCGTTACGGGGATTTCATGACAGACAGGCTCGGAACCAAAATTGTTCAGGAGGGTCTAGAACGTAAAACTGGAGTGAAAATTTTGATTTTGGATAACTCGGGACATTTAGCCTTAAATGAGCGTACTTAAGGAATCTACGTTGGATCCGCTCCATCGCATCACCCCATCGCATCGTACCATCCCTTCTATGCGTTGCGTAGAAGGGATTCCAAACACAGGAGGCGAACTCCAGACGGCTTCTCACGAGGGACACATACAACACTTCTTCTTAATTTTATCCGCCTAATCCTTCTATAAGATGTTATTCATCTGGTTCATTGGTAACGAGATTATCGTATAACACAGCCTTTTCTCAGGCTTACCCAGCCTCTGCAGATATTAAACATCCACCGACAGGCCTGTTGGTCCCCTTCCTGAATGGACTTCCTTCAGAACAAGGCTTCAGTTAGTGGCAGCAGTCAGAAACCATGCTTTGAACAGCGTTTTGTGCTTAACACAACACTGCTACCTTTTCAAATTATAACTCCTTGTTTCGATATACGAATACGATTCGTTCTAATGTCTTCAATTCATCCAGCCAGCGTTCTTCCAAAGTTTCAGCAATCGGATTAAATAGCAACGTGGACTGCACTCAAATCCTGATCGGCCTTTTTTCAGATAAGGATTCATCCACTGCAGTTGAAGGACTTTACAAAGCATACCAACCACTTGAATGCCTTTGTTACCTTGAGACAGTTTCTCAAGAGGTTTCAAGCACATGGAAAATCACACATCTGCGGACATTGTCGTAAGCCTTTCCAAAATCTATTTATAATTATCCATCATGATCTCTGGCCACGTTGTTGTTGAGGACGTTCAAAGCTCCTGCATGTTGGGAAACTTCTTAGGAGAGCACATTTCACACAACACTTTCCTTCTGACAGATAACTGTTTCTGTTGCCATCGACGAAATGAAGAGAAGTTGTTACTTCAATTGAGTTATCTCCTTCACACATAAGCAAAGCACTCTGTAGGATTCATAATGTTTCAAAATACTCCTTCAGTCCTAGTTATCGACTGAAAAAACTCCCCGCTGAGTTCACACTCACGTTTTTTCCCCTCGGGCATTTTCTCATCTTGATTTCTTCATTATTGGCAGTCATCCGAAACTTCCCTGCATCTCAACGATAATACGAAAGGGTAGGAAATACCGAGTTCCAACTGCTAAATCTAACAGAAAGCGTGAGCACGAGTCTCCAAGAGGTGAACCCTTCTACGATATTTCACATTCTTCAAACCAATTACAACTAGGAGGCGTCCCGATCTCAATTTTCCATCCCAAGGCGCCCTCATAATTCCATTATGACATCCGAAGTTATTTCTCAGTACAATTTATTGCCTTTTACTCGGTACTGCTTGTTTATTTTACGCATCATAATTATAATAAGGAACGATCCGTCGGAAATATTTAAATCGAGATTCTTCTTGGAATGATTTGTTGGGGTTCTAAGATTCAACTTGATGTAGTGTCGAGTATTTCCCTCCAGCTGGTCATATTCGATTATGATCTGAGGAGGTTTCGGGAAGGAATAATTGCTAACGTGTGCCTCTTGAAACTGCCTGCTTTGTAATTTGATGTAAAGAGCAAATTGTTGAAAAACCAATAACCGTTCACTGTAATAAGTCAAGTAGGGTGACTCCCAATCTACTGGCAATTAACTCTCAAATTCAATCAATATTGCTGTCCTCTACTAGAATACCTTGAAAAAGTTAGTTTAGAGCTATTATAATAAAAACTCGGCGCTTCGAGCCTAGCCTTACTGCTTAGGCCTTTGGCTAAAATTCAAGAAACACGGAACATGCTTTAGCCGCGCTTTTTGGCGGAATACGGATGGGGTGAACGTGTGGATAATAACACCCCCCTCCGCGTGACGTTTTTTGGGTAGTTAGTCCAAGGCTACAACATTTAAGATTTAATTATGAAATAGAAAGGAAAATGAGTTAGTGAGGGAAATTTCATCTCATTGAAGTCGAATACTTTAAAAAGATTCAAGCTGGAGGATCACAGGGAAGTGAGTTGGAGCCAGTGCTCTACCTACTGTACACAAGAGACCAAAGCCTGGAGGAGCTGTCACAGCTACCTTTCATAAAACCCAGCTACCTTTCAGCTACCTTTTGGTTTTCCAAGTCAGATTGAGAATTTTTCAAATCAAATTGAGAATTTTCCAAACCAAATTTAGAATCTTCCAAAACAAATTGAGAACGTTCCAAATCAAATTGAGAACTTTTCAAATCAAATTGAGAACTTTCCAAATCAAATTGAGAACTCAGAATTTTTTGACACAGGTATACCTAATATTTCGTAGAAGAGACGAAAAAGATGAGTAATGCAAGATGAAAAGGATTAATTTATTTTTTCAAGTTCATATTAAAATTATGAAAATTATGAAGTAACTGTAAATTCAAACTCATCCTTAAAAAAATTGAAGATGAAATTAAAGAACGCCACTTTTAGTGAAGTGGAATTCCAGCAGCTGCCTTGGAAGTTGAACCATCATATCCATGACCCAATTTGAGCAGTCGGTGGTTCTGATAGTTCCGACACCATCAGATATGACATCTGACAGGATAACCTAAATGTGGGTACCAAGTTAAGGCCTAAACGGCTGGACGGATTTAAAAAAAAATTGTTTTTAATTGTTCAGCAACATTTGGATTGTGCTATACTAACGGATAATCACTGTTCGTAGTTTCGTCGTTAGAAATGGAAAATTCACAATTTGATTGAGAAAATTCTCAATTTGATTTGGAAAGTTCTCATTTTGATTTGGAAGATTCTAAATTTGATTTGGAAAATTCTCAATCTGACTTGGAAAACCTGTATAACGTCACTTGCCACAAAGTAAATCCCATTACGATCGAAATTAACGCGAGGGTTATCACTGCAAACACAGCACGTTCCCTAGGTATGATGCGAGATGCCTAGCTCCGTTGGAAAGAGCAAGTCAAGAAAAAGAGACATGCACTCGACCTGAAGTTGATGAGCAAAACAAATTCAATAATACAACGAATAAAAGGGAAAAAAGTAAAGAAAATCTGGTCTGCTCATTATCAAGCCCTAATAAGTCCTGTAGTGCAACTAAACCTTCCTCTCCCTGTTAGTTGTCTCTGAATGCTGACAAAATGAAATATCGAATCGGAACTGCCAGGAATGCCTTGAATAGCATAAAACGTCTGTTATGCCTGCCAGAGAATGTTCAATTCTCTCGTCTGAAGTTTTGTGATTATTTTGCTATTTTTATATTCCAGCCTGTGATATCTTTTTACCAACTGTGATATATCACAGTTGGTAAAAAGATATCACAAAATAAAATTAATGAAATAAAATTAATAATTATTAGAAATAATAAAATAAACAAAAATAAAATTAAAAATTCAGTAATAATCATTAACAAAGCTTAAAAAACACATATATGTATACGTGTTTTTCAAGCTTTGTTAATGATTGTTACTGAATTATTCATTTTATTTTTGTATCAATGCATTGGTTGTACGATAGTTCGGGTGGTCTGGTCGGACTGGTGTATTCTTTAGTGTATCAACACTTTTGGGTTGTCTCCTAGTGATAGGAGGCGGCCCCGGGAGCCACCATGGTGGGCGGGCCCGGGCCCTCACTTTTTGTTTTTTCTTCTCATTTTTGTATCAGGCTGAATTAGAAAATATAACACTCCCGAGTATAATATATTGATAACTCACGAATATAATATTCACCTACAGTTGCTACCTATATAATATTTTACCTACTTGTAATTAGCTTTGTAAATTTGACGCATTCATGTCTTTGTTCATTCATGACAACAAATAAAGAAAGATCGATCAAATTGTTGTCTTTCCTGTTGTTCAGGGTTGAGTCTTGTACATCGATGAACCGCCTCAGATGTGGTTAAATACCTACTTAAAATGTTGAAAACCTCTCAAACTTTCCTCACTATTACATTCTGCAGCACAAATAATTTTGAAAGCTGTTTGCTGCTGTTATGAGACTAAAGACCTACATAAATTTAGCATAATAGGGCTCATTATAAACAACCATAAGTTCCTTGGAGACCGTACGGGGAATTGAAAGGAAGAGTCAGATCATCCATCTAACATGATCACGGTTATTCTTGGTTAATACTGCAACGTACGTATTTAAAATTGAACGGTTGAAAAATTTCTCATCACTATTTCATGCAGATGTCCCACTCAGGTTCGCCGCGTCACGAATTGCATACAAGTCAGCCAGTTGCACTCATCAAAACTATCGTTGACATGCAAAACCTGTCGAAAAAGATTTTAAAAGAATAATTTTTTGAATGGCTCGTCCGGCAAAGGGTTGCTGAATGAGTCCTGATTGAGACGTGATTCATGAGCTCTCCGTGACGCAGCGGTTTCATTAATTTCCGTTGTGTGTAGAAGAAAAACGGTGAATTATGGAGGGGCCGTGAGTCCTCAGAAATCTTTCGAAAAAACAGGTGATTCCTAATAATAATTATCCCATTACAGCCGTTCACTGTCGTAAGCCCTCTCACACCCTCGGGACATATGGCTCCGCTCCCTGATTCCTTCGACTATTTTTCACGAGCAGGATGTACACTTACATGATCAAAAATTCATTTTTCGATAGCCCCCAATTGGAGATGAAATTTCTAGGGGGCGGTCCCTACCAAACATACCCTGAATATGTCATCGAATTCGAAGGGAAACTGTAAAAATAATGCTTGTTTAAAAGATTTTGCGTTAGACGCCGCTATTTATTCGTGAAGCCATGAACTTCATAGGGGACCACGAAGAAGAATCTACATGAACTTCATGTAGATTCCAACCCATATGTAATTAAGCAAAGTAGACCAGCATCTCAGGTAGATTTTTTTTTTCGAGGACGACATCAGCTGTCTTCCAAAATGGAGGATGAGAATTGGTTCTGATGGTTGATGGTTCTGGTTGATGATGTCGCTCATGGCTTCCCATTGCCTCACCCGCTTAAGTGGAGCGGGCTCCACCAACTCTGAAGAATTACCGGGACCAGCGATACCGCCCTTGAGCGGTAACCAATCCAGATAAAATCCCGGGCCGACTGACCTTAACTTCGGTGATCTCACAGAAACCAGTTCATTAAACCACCTAACGGCCAAACCACATAATCATTAAAAACATCTTACTGTGGAAATTGGATGAAATTGTAGAAGGATATCGCGTTTGCGCAAGGGCAGAGGCCGTTCGTTACCCATACGTTATGCCCGGGTAAGGAATTGACCACAGACATGGAACCTAAGTTACTCAAAATCTTTAAACCGCAAAATGCGAGTAAAATTTTTGATTTTGAAGGGCCCCATTTCTCTAGGCAAAACTTATCTTTCATAGATAATGTGGAAGCAAGAATTCTTCTGAGATATTAGCGTTTAAAGTTGGCTGTTTAGGCGAGGGGATGAGTTATTAGGCGTTTCCTCATCATACAATTTTTACTCATACTCAAACGTTTTCGCCGTTAGGCATCATCAGGAGCTACAAAGAAGAAAAACCATCCCAGGTAAGGCGTATTATAACTTAATATTTAACGTTAACGCTAAATAGTCTTAACTTTAAAATATTACACATAGCTGATCCTGAATTTAGATATAGATACATGTAAGTTAATTGAGAAGAAACGTGAAGTCACTTTTTAAAAACAACAATTTATTGATTCACAAAATTATATAAGAAAGTGGCAAATTCCCGGGACTTTAGAACATCGAGCTAAGAGCGTAAAGAGGCGACTGCCTGCTGCGAGTAAGAGGGGCGCCTATATACCTTCGTGCTGATATCGTCAGCACTTAGTCAGCAGATAAGCATGTTGCTGTACGTAACTCGTCCCCCCTTAGATCACAAATACAGATGAAATCGAAATTTGGGAATGCCTCAATCAGAGCAATTTACAACAAAAATCTAACCCAAAACATCTAATCTAATCCCACAAACATAATATAGTGTAATCCCACAATCATGATATAAATCTAATCCCACAATTCTATAATCCCAAATCTAATCCCACATTATATAAACAACACATAATGAATATAAACAACACATAATAAAACAACACATAATGAATATCTACATTGTGATTGGGGATCTTTTGAAGTCCCTGTATTGTAGTGTTAAATACAACATGATACATATAATTAAGGCGTATAATATGATTGTCCAAAAGCTTGGGATAAACATTTCTTTCACATAATCTTCTGGAACGGTTTGAATTGATTTGTAGGGTAGCATTTTGAATTCAAGAGATTTCAGTTTAATTTTCTCCTCGGAAATTTGTGTGGCGTTTAGTTGGAAATTTATTCCTTTGGTAATGGCAGGTTGTCCATATATCTTGTTTGTTGCTATAGATAAAGGGTATTGTTTATAAAAAATGGTACTATTGTTTGGACTTAACAAATACACTCCTTTTAGCGTAAGTGTTTCAACAGATTTGTCATTATGAATCTCAATTTTGTCTTCTTTGAAGAAAGCTAACAAATATTGGTTAATACTGCTTAATAGTTCTACATAGTTGTCTTCGACTTGAATTTCTGAATATTTACAATCTGAATTTACGTTATTAACAAGAATTGATGATTCGCAGTTAATGTTTACGGTGGTTACTAAATGATTATAACACAAGTATATCTGTCCTTGGTCGCACGTATCTTTTAACGGTTTGATTATTTGGCCAGACTGTAGAAGATATTGAACCGTTGGTATTATGGTTACTGATTTGCTCTCAAAATATGTAGGGACTGGTTGCATGAAGAAAAGGTCGAAGACATCTACGTTTACAATCGGAATATCTATGAAATATATTATTTCTTCTAGGGATATGAAGCATTTGACCTTAATATGTTTTTGTAGTTCGAACAAATTTTCTTCTTCAAAGTTCAAAAGTTGGTTCTTATAGAATTTAGATATCTTTTCTAGTTCTTTAACTAATATTTCTGGTTTAATGATACTTGGGTGTAGCACTCCAAGTTTACAAAATGTAATTGAATTTTCAATGTCCTGTATTACGTCCATCATGAAGTTCATAATTATTAATTGGTGGTTCAATATAGTTTCTACTAAACCGACATGGGTTTCGAAAGAGTTTAGTTTTTTGAGTCCGTTTAATTCAGCCATGATGATTTGATTGTTGTAATTAATTTCTTCAATAGTATGGTTAAACTGTTCGATGAGAATGTTGTTGATGTTATAATGTTCTATAAACTGTTTTCTAAGGTCAGTATGGTTGTGTCTTATTTGGGTTAATATTTCATCGTACTTTTTTGCGTCACTATCGTCCAAATTACCTGTGATGAATTTGATGGCAGAACCTAATCCATTAATCAGTCCGCGTTTTGTCCTTCTGGGAACCAGCGTGTTGTGTAGCCTTGTTTCTGCTTCATTTATTGCATGTTTGGTTAAATCTAATGGAATTCGTACTCTACTCTGAACTTCAGTATCCTCAGAAATTGTCTTCAAGATGAAGTCGTTGTTATTTTTTATAGTATCTAATTGGTTTATCAACTGTGTCAACTGGTAATAGTGCGTCAGCGTATGGTAAGATTGCAGCATCCTGGCTTGTCCTAATTTGACTGGAATTATACCTTGGTTCAAGGTAATGTTATTTATGTTAGTCGCCATTCCAGTCCCAATGATAAAGATGAGTCTGGAAAGTAGAATATGAAGACATTAAGTTGGTATGTTTGTAAATTCTAATTTGTGGTTTAGTATCTCAAGGCATATTTGTTCCCTTAATTTATTTGGATTCGGTGGGGTAGGTTTTGTGATTTTATAATTTTTAGCATAATACAACAGAAACAATCCGCAGTCATTGGAATTGTTCTGTTCAGGTTTGTTTTTTACTTGAATACACTCCCAGTTAATTTTCTGAAAATTATCTTTATGTTTATTTTTGTGTTCTTCTTCGAGGTAGTTACGGATGGAAGCAAGAATTTCTTGACCATCCCAGGCTAATGAATCAAAATATAAAATTTTTCTCTCTTTGATTTTCACTACGATCAGTCGCCAATGTGCTGATTTAAAGATGGGTATCAATACTGTATCATAACTGAAAATATCAACATTTTTAGTATAATTACGTACTCGAGGGAAACCTCCTGCAGATAGATAAACATAAAGGAAACTATGGAAGCAGTAGACTTTGTGGGGGTCTTTATCTCGTTCGTTTCTATCTTGGATCATACCCATGTAGAAATTTATTACATTATCATTTAACCAGTTAGGGTCTTTAAGTGTGAGTAAGTCTGCTCTAGTTATAGTGATACCGAAATTTGTTATGAATTTCTCATTATGGTCTAATTTTTCGTTCCATACTCTTTCTAACATAGTTTCTTCTCTTTTTCGCGGACGTTTGACTGTGGCTAAATGAATTTTTGCTTGAGTGTTATGGTGTCTCGGTACAATAATTCCTGTTTTAAGCTTTGGGTCTATTTCTTTAAGTATTTCTGGGTTGTATTTAGGTTTAGTTTTATGTTGTTTTTGCACAGTTTTGACGAATATTTTTTCGGGAAATGGCAAGGGAATATCCTCTCTATTCGTGTTCCTTTCATTTATAACTGCTTCTTTGTTTTCATCGAAACGTTGTTTCATGATTTCATAGAGTGCCTTAGTCTTTTCTTTATGTGTTTGTAGATATTGATTTATGATGACATGTTCTACATCTGAATTGAGTAAATTTTTGTGATTGATATGGCCGTAAAGAAGCTCAAAAGGTGTAAGTTTGGATGAAGAATGGATGGAATTGTTATATGCTAAAATTGCATAGTTCACTTTAGTTATTATAGTATCCTTGTTAAATTCAACCCTATCGTTCATTAATCTAATATGTTCTATAAGTGTTGAGTGGAATCTTTCGATAACTCCATTTGATTCAGGATGTTGAGGGGATGTAAAATGAATTTTAATGTTGTGTAGAGACAAGAGCTCTTTGACGAGTGAGCTGTGGAATTCTGCTCCATTGTCTGCTACTATGCTAGAGGGGATTCCGTGATGGGAGAAGAATTTGATCAATGAGTTAACTACTTCAATACTGTTGGAAGAGTTCAAGGCATATGCTTGAGCATATCGTGAGAAAGGGTCAATTATAGTTAGAAATTTAGAATTTTCAAGAGTTAATTTATCGATGTGTAAAGTTTCCATGGGTTTGGATCCTGTTGGAGTAATATTTAACTTGGGTTTTAATGGAACCCTATCATATTTACATTTAAGGCACGTTTCACAATTGTTGATAAAATTTTGAATTGAACTTGACATTTTAGGCCAGTAATATTCTCTTTTTAAGTGTTCATAAGTTTCTTCGATGCCTCTATGATTATTTTCTCCGGAATGGTAGGTGTTTAGTAGTTTTTCCACGTCTTCTATTTTTTCTACGTCTTTTACTTTTTTGCAGAATTTGGTTATATCTATCTGAGAATAAGTAAATACTTTGGTTAGTTGTCGCACAAATTCTTGGTAGATATCTGTCTCGAAATAAATACCGTATTTTCTTTTAGGTATAATGTATTCTTTTATAAAATTGGTTATGTCATTATTCAAGTTGCATCTTGAAAACACCACTGAGATTCTGGTTTTGTCTTCGAATAGTTTATTTATTTTGGGTTTCATGCTGGTGCCTATTTGATCGTTTACCTCAATTATGATTTGATTTTTACATTTATTGATTATTTCATCTTTGATGGGTATATTCACCACGGTGTTACCGTAGTAATTGGAATGTACAGTAATATCAGACGGGGCGTTTTGTTCAACTTCATCTACATTTACTATCATGGATTTTGAATCGAATGTCGTTATTATGTCATCTAGTAGTTCCAAAGGTTTCTTTTCTATAAGCTTGTCTAATCTATCATTGATCTGTTTTTTCTCTATCTTATTAGTTGGATTCTTTAGGAGTTCTGGGAAATAAGTTTCTATCAATTCGGAAGGAGCTTTGTTGGTTATATCTTTGAATTTAGAAACATCTATGTCTTCCAAATTATTAATTTCAACACGGGACAGTGCATCCGCGTTAGTGTTCAAGGATCCTTTTTTATATTGGATGTCGATATCATATTCTTGTAATTTAGTTTTCCAGCGGAATAATTTCGAATTAGGTTCATTGAGGGAGAACAACCAATGTAATGGTTTGTGATCTGATAAGATTTTGAAATGGCGACCATAGAGGTATGGTCGAAAATATTTTACGGCCCAAACTATAGCTAACAATTCTCTCTCGATAGTTGACAACTTTCTTTCCGTTTCGTTCAGTGTTCGACTGGCATAGGCAATTGGTAGGTCACTGTTATTAGACATTTGACTCAATACCGCCCCAATCGCCACATTACTAGCGTCAGTCGTCAGATGGAAAGTTTTGTTAAAATCGGGATATTGGAGAATTGGTTCATTGACTAATAGTTGTTTACATAGCTCGAAACATTCTGAATAATCTGTGTCGTCAATATTAATTTTAGCTCCCTTTTTTAATCTTGATGTGAGGGGTTTTGTTAGTCCAGCGAAATCTTTGATGAATTTACGATAGTAACCTAGCAAACCTAGGAAGCTTTTAATGTCTTTAGTTGTTTTGGGAATTGGGTACTGAAGGATGGCTTTGATCTTATCTGGATTTGGTTTTACTCCTTCTGGAGTTATCACATGCCCCAAATACGCGACTTCCTTTTTTAGAAATTCTGTTTTATCTAGCTGTATCTTAAGGTTAGCTTTTCTAAGTCTGTCAAAAACCGATTCCAACCTTCTTATGTGTTCTTGGAGGTCAACACTGAATACTATAATGTCGTCAAGGTATACACAACAATATTCGTTGTTTATACCTCTCAAGACATTGTCTAAAACTCGTTGAAACGTTGCTGGTGCAGAACGTAATCCAAAGGGACAGCGAGTAAACTCCAGATGATTATTAGGAACGCTGAATGCGGTTTTTTCTATACTATTCGGGTCCATTTGTATTTGGTGGAATCCGCTTTTTAAATCGATACAAGAAAAGAATTGGGCGCGTCCTAATTTGTCAAGAATATCTGAAATTTGAGGAAGTGGATATTTAATTTCGATTGTTTTGTCGTTTAGTTTTCTATAATCTACTACAATTCTGAATTTAATTTTGCCACTCGAGTCCTTTTTCTTCGGAACTATCCATATAGGGGAATTCCATGGACTATCAGAGGGTCTGACTATTCCTTGTTGCAACATCTCGTTAATTTGGTTTTCGACTTCTTTTTTATATATTTCAGGAAATCGGTAATTTCTAGTATAGACGGGAATCTCATCAACTGTCCTGATGACATGTTTAACTTCATTTGTGAAGGTTAATGGTTCGCCATCTTTATAAAATATATCCGGGTATTTTGATACTAATTCGATAATCGCGGCTTTTTCCTCTGAATTACAATGATCCAATCTTAATTTATCGAATTCGATACCTGTATTGGGGTGATCTTTTTTATTTGCTATTTCAATGTTATTTAATTCTTCGAGATTGTAGTTGATCTCTTCAGCTTTAATGATTGGGATTTTTACTGTAATATCATGATCTGTAGGATTAAGTATCCTAACATATCCTCTATAGTTATTTAATTTTACTAAACTTTGCGCGATTTCCAGCTTACCCAATTTAATATATGGAATAATTACATCTCCATCTTTTATATTTTTACATTTTATTTCTATCTGCTGTATCGTTCTACCTTCAACGTTTAATACATCGTTAGTTTCCGTATTTAAATATTTAAGTTGTATGTTACTATTTTTTGTTTGTAATACATCGTTTTTTAGGTTAATAGAAGCATTCAATAGCTTCAGGTTATCTAGACCCATCAGAAGATCAAATTTATCGTGAAATTTAAATACGTTGAATTTTAATTTTAATTCTGGTTCGTTGAAAATTTCCTCACAGGGTACTATCGTATTAAATTTGCCTTCCGATAGCCCGTGGGCGGTTTTTACGATGAATGGGGATTTTGAGAATTTTTTTGAGAAGAATTTTTCTGCCACTATTGGGTTAATGTAGCTAGTAGTGCTTCCGGTATCAATTAACATGTTCAGGTTCCATTTTTTTAAGATGATGTAGGGCAGTTCCGTCATCCTTTGATCCAAATTGTTTAAGTTAAAGGATGATGGTTTTCTTGGTTGTCGTACTGGGGGTTGAGTCGTACTGGGGGTTGGTAGCTGGGGTTGTCGTACTGGGGGTTGAGAGTGGCTTCCTCTAAAAAATCCTGGGTCTCATTTATTATATTTTGGCCTTTTTCCTCTAAAGGAGGTTCTTCGCGTGAATGTTGCAGGTTGTGCAGATTGGGGTTGGTTGTTTGCCAGGACATAGGCGTCGGCTTTTGGTATTGATTTGGTCTTACCTGATTATAGTTCGGATATTGGTTAAATGGTTGGTTTGGTTTTATTTGATTGTGATTAGGATATTGGTTAAATTGTTTGAATGGGGTTGCGTATCTGGGGTTTTGAAACTGTCGTTGGACAGGTTTGGAAAAAGGGTTAGGATTTTTGTTTTGGAAATTTTTAGGGTTAGAGAATGCTTGGGTATTTGAGTGAATCTTGTGACTCGGGTTCTGATAGCTGTTGCTGGGTTTTTGATTATTGAAATTTGGTTGATACGAATATTTGTTAGGAGTCATCTGATATTCGTTTGTCATCAGCCCTAAGGCTTCTCCTAACGTTTTGGGGTTACGTGCTCTAATTTGGTTTCCAATGGGTTCTTTAATATTTAATATGAAGCATCTGAGGGCAAGATTTTCAAAGTGTTCGATTAGGTAGTCTTGTTTCAACTGTACTTCTACGTGGTTTCGTATGTGAGCAATAGTGGTGTCTAGATGTCTCGTTAGTCGTTCATGAAAGTTAAATGGGGTTTCTTTGTCTCCTTGTCTGAAAGTACCAAATTCCAAATCCAGTGTGTATATGTCCCTCCTGTCTGAGAAATTTTCTAAAAGTGAGGTCTTTATTTGATCATAAGAAGTAACTCTTTTTGCTGCAAATATTTTTTCCGCGGGGCCTTGAATTTTAAGGAGTATTGCTTCCAAAATTTCTTCATTTTGAAGATCCTCAGGTTCTTCCTGGTTATAAAATCTTCTGATTATTTTATCACAAGAATTTAGAAATTTGGGTAGCGACTCTGAGTTTCCGTAAAAGACTGGGATTAAATTGGCGTGTTTATCTTTGAATTCTTTGGGTTTGTTTTGGTTAGCTTGTTGAAGTTGCAACTGCTGTTGGAATAACGCTTGTTGCTGTTGAACCAACTGGAGAAGCAAAACATGTGGGTTTTGTTCTTCAGCCATTATGGGTGGTGGTCTTTCGAGTTTTTTGAACTGTTCGTGTAGGTATTTCTTAAATGATTTCGGAATTTTGAGGTTTGTAGGGTACAGCTATGAAATTACAGGTTGTTATTATTATGAGTGGTTAGCTGGAAGGAAAATATTCTAAATTAATTACAAGAGGCGTAGGAGGTTGCTTATCTCTTGTAGGTGAAGGAGCGAAGTTGGAGGAATTCGATGACGTTAGCACAAAGATCGCGATGACCGTGAGGACTGAGCGTCTGCGACGAAAGAAGAGGAGAGCTCGAGGAGAGGAGGAGGAAGGCCGATTCTTGATTCTGAATGTTCTTTGATTTGAATTTATTTGATTTTTAGAAGTTCTATGATGAAGCTGATGTGTGATGAAGGTAGAAGGTGTTTGCAATAAATTGATCGGGGTTTATCCCTGGTTGATTGAATATCGTAGAACGAAGTTCTAGTACTTACGCCAGTATCATCGTTTTTGGTCGTAAGGAGTGCCCTTACTGTAAATTGCTCTGTGTCGTCCGGGAATCTTTCGTAGCACACTTTCACTTGTATCACTTCGTAGGTTACGCGCACAAACCGTTAAAACGGAATTTACTGACCACTTGCTAGGTACTTGGTAAATTGCACTTGTCCTACTGACTGCGCCAGTTAATTGAGAAGAAACGTGAAGTCACTTTTTAAAAACAACAATTTATTGATTCACAAAATTATATAAGAAAGTGGCAAATTCCCGGGACTTTAGAACATCGAGCTAAGAGCGTAAAGAGGCGACTGCCTGCTGCGAGTAAGAGGGGCGCCTATATACCTTCGTGCTGATATCGTCAGCACTTAGTCAGCAGATAAGCATGTTGCTGTACGTAACTTGTATACAATCACTTTATTCTTTCATATCACTGCTTAGTTTCATTTATACCTAGCAATTTAATTTGGCAGTACTTATACTAAGTATTTACCATTGAGTATAATAAGGGGTTGGCTCCCACTTCCTCCTCTAATCATTGTCAAAAGCCTGGACTGCAGGACATGTCGTGGTACCTATGATTAAAATATATAATAGTGAGACTACCATTCGTTGTTGATTTACATTATTTCAAGTTTTGTGTTACTGGTACCTATTTACCTTGGTAGGGACATTGGATGGTGCAGCTTGCTTGGTTTTCGTGTTTGTGATACTATTCTTAATATTTCTTTGGTTCTCCGTTATATACGGGTTGCAACGGAGAACCAAAGAAATATTAAGAATAGTATCACAAACACGAAAACCAAGCAAGCTGCACCATCCAATGTCCCTACCAAGGTAAATAGGTACCAGTAACACAAAACTTGAAATAATGTAAATCAACAACGAATGGTAGTCTCACTATTATATATTTTAATCATAGGTACCACGACATGTCCTGCAGTCCAGGCTTTTGACAATGGTTAGAGGAGGAAGTGGGAGCCAACCCCTTATTATACTCAATGGTAAATACTTAGTATAAGTACTGCCAAATTAAATTGCCAGGTATAAATGAAACTAAGCAGTGATATGAAAGAATAAAGTGATTGTATACATGTATCTATATCTAAATTCAGGATCAGCTATGTGTAATGTTTTAAAGTTAAGACTATTTAGCGTTAACGTTAAATATTAAGTTATAATACGCCTTACCTGGGATGGTTTTTCTTCTTTGTAGCTCCTGATGATGCCTAACGGCGAAAACGTTTGAGTATGAGTAAAAATTGTATGATGAGGAAACGCCTAATAACTCATCCCCTCGCCTAAACAGTCAGGAAAAACCTTGCGAATGGCAACGACAACGAATGAGTTTAAAGTTGGTTTTGTGAAAATTTCAAACTTCTACTACAGTTCGATATGTAAATATTTTCAACTTTTATAATTTAATAATGATTAACTGGTCTTTCCATTTGTTACGAACGTCACTTCCTGACGCAAGAAATTGCATCACGATACTTACTATGGTGTTTGTGAGCGTCACATTACGATATAATATAAAGAGGCTAGACATTTTTGTGGAAAAAATGGCGTAAAATTAGTAATTATTAATTGATCTGACTGTAGAGTCGTAGGTCTACCGTCCAAGGTTTTTTCTTTTCAAGATAAAAACAGACGTAAGATTAAACCTTAAAATTTTGATGGGGGAGGGGGTTTAAAAATTTCCTTTTTCGGTCGATAATGGTTCATTTTTGAAAATAATAAACCAAAAATATTTTTTTAAGGACTGGTTGAAGATTGGGAGCACTATTTCACCAATAGTAGCAGGACAACAATGAAACAAAATATTAAATTTAGGTTTTAGAAATTATTTAAGGTCTTTTACCGTTTGCAGGCCCCCATATTGCTTCGGTTAATGGTTACTGAAATCATCTTTGTATTTCACAACTTTTATCATTTTAACCCCTAGTGTTTTAACATTTTATAATTTTAACCCTCTGATGGACTCCCAGTTCAGGATTGGGTTCCAACTACGTAGAATATAAAAATCGAATACAAATCTTGCCGTTACCATGTAATTTTCCTAGTTACCATCGACCGATTTTAATGAAATTTGGCATATGGGCTCCATTTGTGGTATACTTGTGCCCGCGGAACCAAAATTGTTCCAAAAACCCTGAAAAGTCAATTTTGATTTAGAAAAATTGGCATAAATAGGGAAGAATAGTTTTATGTTTTGAATGTAGAAAACAAATGCTTTGCCGTGAAGATCACCTTTCGTATTAAAGAATTCATCAATGCAATACCTAATTTTCGAACAATCAAATTCAGTTAGTCAAGGTTATTCTTTGTGAGGAAACTGACCACCCAACTTAGCGGTCGTTGTTTTCGTCTCATTCCTCTCCTTTCGATTTCCTCTGTTAAGAAGATGTTAACGTGTTCATTGGTGGGGTTTGTTTTGAAACGTGTTTTTTATAGTCTCCAAAATTACCTAATATTTCTGTAATTTAATCCGCAGATAATGAAGGGAGGAACAAAAAATAACAAAACTGAGGGTTTTGAGGGGTAGTCGGTTGTGGGGAAGCAAAAAGGAACCGCTGCTCATAACGTGTGTAAGGAAACAGACAAGATTCATAGTGTTTCGATGACTTATGGCCTCATATACTGAGGAGAAGGTTTGGAATTTTTTTCCCTTCCCCCGAGGAGGGCCAGAACAAGTGTTGGAGGGTGGATGTCGTTCATCACCGGGGGTTTCTGAGGATCTCCTGAAGGGACCAAGTGGCGCCTCCAAGGGCATGGGGGAGATAAATCAGCGAATTCCCTTCCCCTTTCTTGAAGGAGCTGCCTTTTCTTCCTTTGAAGATGAGTTTGTGCAAATGTAGAAGTTTTTGTTGATGTTTCTTCATCTTCTATATTGAAATGAAGTCGGTTACTAAAAAAAATCGGTCAAAGCAACAATATGGCTCTCGACAAGAACAATAGTGGAAAAACTAAAAAGCGATGATTTGGACTTATACTAACTTCTTCTAGTGAATTGTCAACTATCACGACTAGTGTCATCCAAAAAAACGCCGTTATTGCGTTAATGACATCAAACATGAGAGGGTCCCATGGGCCATACTCTCCATCCGGTTCTTCTTCTTCTTCTTCTAGTACCACCATCCTTTTTCTTCTTCTCCCACTTCTATTCTAATATTTATTTTTACGACTTCTCTTCACCACAGATAGCTGTAATGTCCATGCAATATTTCCAACTATTTACTTAAAATGATCTCTTTAACGTTATTTGTCAATGACATACTGACATACAGATATTCTGTGAAATTGTAAACAAGGCTAGCCCGTAATAATTAAGTAGATAATATTAGACGCTTCAAAATATTACAAAATGTTTATTATTTTTCTGTATAGATAAGTCCCATACAAAGAACACAGCTTTGCCATTGCCATCACCTACCAACCATATTTTCCAAAATCAAGTTCATTTTAAGGAAATAAATGCTTCACACTCTATTTGAAGAAATAGGTTGCTAAGGATGCAAAACTGAGTTCAACTCGAAGAAACAACAATCGCACTTTGTTTAGCTAAAATTTGAACGGAGATTAGGCCTCTTTTGCGATTCACACTCGTGTTTCTGATTTATCGTAAGTCCAACCCTTAAGTTCTCATAGGGAACGAACGGTTCATCCTACAGAGCTCTGGGTGGTCTCATTCGATTCTAAAAATTCAATACTAATTTAAATTGATGAAAACAACAATACCATTATAATATAATACTTATATATTTTGGTATCCTATTTCATGAAATAAATTGTTAAATAGGAAAATGAGAAAAATTAACTAATTTTCCCATTTTCCTATTTGTAGGAAAATGTATTCTAATTCCTATTTGTAGTTTGGAGATAGAATAAAACGACTATTGTTCTACAAGGGCGATTATTATGCTGCTCAAGTTCAATACCTAAATCCGCCTCTAAAAGCCAACTTGGGTTCAGAGTGGGGCTCACACATAGAGATAGTCCCTACATTTACCTTTATGGACCCCATCTACCCTTCTTTTCCAGGGACTCCGTTGTACTTGAAGCGCTGCAGGCGAGTTGGCAATGAACTATTATAAGAAATAGAATACTCAATGTCAGATAAATAGGTAGTTACGTTTGATAGATATATCCATAAAGGAAGCAGGAGAGATTATTAATTAATGTAGGCTAATTAGAAGCCCTAGATACCGAAACATAATGTTTTTGATCAAGGGGGTTTTGAAAATGTCCCTTGTTTTTCACCCCTTATAAGTGATTGACACCAAAAGCTTAGGAAAAATTTTTTCTTGGTCGATTCCAAAGGTTTATTATTGAAACTAATAAACCAAAATTGACGATTTTATAAGGATTTTTGGAGCTCAAAACTTCAAATGCGTTTTCCTCGAAAATTGTGAATGACAGCCTATCACTGTCCTGCTCTTCAGGTTCAATATCTTCGATAGTGAGGAAACAAGATGATCAGTTGAAAAATAACGAAAAAATCTGTCACTATAATCTGTCGAAAAAAACTGCTTATTTACTTACGTCGCGAGAATATTTCTCGTATATTGAATGTTTGTCAAGTGAATGAAAGCAATTGATATGTCTTCAAGAGTGACAGTTGAACCATTATTCCCTCTTGTATGCGTCCCTCTACCTTGAATGGTTATTATTTCGAGTCATTTCAATTAGTTGTTCGGTAGGTAGCTGGCCAGCTGCAGCAGGGCGTCGCGGAGATGGGCGTGTCTTCTCTTCAAATCCCTTTTCTGGCCTGGAGCTACAAGCGTAATTATACGTCCTGACTAACAGCACAATCATCTGGGTGCTACGTGCTTATTATATAGAAGTTATTGGTCATTGCTAAAAAATTAATAGCTTAAAGATTTATGTTTCTCGCAAGTCCCTTCTGAAATCTTCAAAACAAATTGAAATAACCACAACGAAAAAGGAACGTCGTATTCGGTTGCTGTTCACGATTATGTTCAATATTCTTTATAGCCTGTGAACAATTTTGTATAGTGATCTCTTCCCTGTCATTATAACCTCTTTTTGTTTCATTTTCGGAAAGGTAGTGAACCAAAGAGGTGGTGATGGTTTTTGGTTGGTTCTTGTGGTATCAAAATGTTCGAGTTGATCATTTATTAAACGAGTATTTAACTCCTTACTTTTTCACTCGTGGCTAATTTTCCATAAGGCCTCATTTTACTTTTTTTCACAAAATTCACTCATTTGAAAAATACATGTTGCACCAAAAGGTAGACGTAGTCACATTTCACACCAAAGAATAATACTTTCGATTAGTGCTTCACAATTATAGTTATGTACCGGCGCCACTCTGCAACGGGCTGTAGCTTGACCTGAAATACTCTGTGAAGCCGAGACTGGACAATAAAATACGACTTCAGTAGAGAAGAAAAGGGGATTCTGGCGCACCACTCCCAGAGCCAATTTGACCTTGAAGCCAGCAATGCGGGTTTTGCATTTTTGAGGTGGTAGGACGTCATGTAATCGGCATTGTAGTTAGATTTAGGCAGTTGGATAGATTATTAGTAGAAAAACAGGCAGAGAAAGACTAAATAGCAATAGGAAAGAAGTACAATATGTGTTCATTTAAATATTCTATTCATTTTTTTAAATTTACAATATCTCTCTTGGTTCAACAGCCTTTCAAAAGCTGTCTCAAGCCTTCTCACTGCGGCAAGGTGGAGATACATCGAGAAGGGAAATGATTGTCATCAACATAGGTGAGGAGAGGTCTTTATACACATACCTAGCTATTTACCGAATGTGAAGCAACATCAATAATCTAATCTCTGTGAATATAATAACTTCCAAACAGTTGTGTTACCCCAATACCTGCACTCATTCAATTACAGCTATTCCAGTCATAACATTGTTGTTAAGTTCAAACATTATCTTTCCCTTCTCGATGTATCTCCACCTTGCCGCGGTGAGAAGGCTTGAGTCAGCTTTTGAAAGGCTGTTGAACCAAGAGAGATATTCTAAATTAAAAAAATGAATAGAATATTTAAATGAACACATATAGTACTTCTTCTCCTATTGCTATTTAATCTTTCTCTGCCTGTTTTTCTACTAATAATCTAACTAACTGCCTAAATCTAACTACAATGCCGATTACTACCACCTCAAAAATGCAAAACCCGCATTGCTGGCTTCAAGGTCAAATTGGCTCCGGGAGTGGTGCGCCAGAATCCCCTTTTCTTCTCTACTGACTTCTCGACCGTTTGGTGGTGATCTTTCTCATTTTCAATACGAACAAATAGTTTAGGATTGAGCGGGACAACTTCGACTATGGGAAGTTGCAGGAGCAAGCCATACTGACCAAAGATCAGCCGAAAAGATTCTTTGGAATAAAGAGGACGCCGAAGCTAGGTCAGACTTACTATTCTAATTTCTTATGATCAATAATGGTGAAATTTCAGCTAACATTCACGACTTAACATTGATTTTTACGAAGAGTACTCGCCAGTTGTTAACCTAAGCTCCATTTGACTTCTTCTAGTATTCGCAGCTGATCAGCTGAAAAACTTTCAAAACTCTATATCTAAAGACTGAAGATGCAGAAGATGCAGAAGAAGATGCAGCCTTCGGAAAAGTCTTAAAATCAAAGTTTGCCAACTGAAACGATCCTTGTATGGCTTGAAGCAGGTTGTTCGTCAGTGGAATATTACTCTCGGCAGAACAATGAAAAAGCTTGGCTACAAAGCGTCATCAGCCGATCCTCTGTGAACTCCACGATGAGAGGGTGAGTCATCGTTGGAGTTTACGTGGACGCCCTCCTCGCGGTAAAACGGACAAGCCAAAATTGGATGGAAGTCAGCATTCAAGATGAAAGATATCAATGAACTAGGATATTGTCTTGGAATTGAAGTTAAGAAAACAGAAAATAAAATATTCGATTTCAAGCAAAATACTGATGAACTACTGAAGAAATTCGGAAAAGAGAAAATCAGACCGATATCTACTTCAATCGAAGCTCGACTAAAACTCGAAAAGGGACAAGCAACACATGATCATCAAAATTAATCATAAACTGGGCGTAACTGAAACAATCAAGTTCATTTTGAGTGAAAGTTTCTACCAGCAAAACATGGGTTGTCCCAAAGTTACGGGTGCCATTTATTCGAAATTTGATTCTTGGTTGTTAGGGAAGCACTACTAGTTGATATGAAAACCCATTTGAAAAGATCGAAAATTTGAGAAAAGATGACGTTTGATATGCTTAAATTCCGCCAGCGAATGTTCATGTGCGATTCACACTCGTGTTTCTGACTCACAACGTCCCTCAGAGTAAACTAACCTTGCGGGCGAACCATAATAATATTATGGTTAATATTATGGTTACCATATTATGGTTCATGGACCCATGGTCCTCTAGAAGGTAGTTGGTGTATATTATACAACATCTACGTTCTAAAGGACCAGGGTTGGAGGGGTGGGTGGGGGTTCGGGTATTAAGGGCTGGTTTCTCTCATTACAAACGCCTTTTTAATAATTATTTTTGATCTGCTTGGTGATTTCATCCGTTTCTAAAAAAATCGAACATTATCTTATATTGGTGAAATAACGCCATGGAAAATTCATTAATTAAATAAATAATTATCCTCATTATGCGAACGGTTGGTTCCAAAAAAGATGGTTCATTCGACTTTAAACAATTTTGGAAATTGTAAATTAATCTAAAAATAAAACCTTTATATTGAAAGATTTCGTGCTTAGGCATCTTATATTGGTGAAATAACGCCATGGAAAATTCATTAATTAAATAAATAATTATCCTCATTATGCGAACGGTTGGTTCCAAAAAAGATGGTTCATTCGACTTTAAACAATTTTGGAAATTGTAAATTAATCTAAAAATAAAACCTTTATATTGAAAGTTTTTGTGCTTCGGCATGTTGAAAACGTTTCTCCCACTTTTGACCCCTTAGTGACTGACAATAACCGAAAACTTCAGTCCACAACTAGACCCCAAATGGATTTTATACCGAATTTCATCAAAATCGGTCCATAGTAACGGGGGTATTGCGGCGTATGGACGAAAAAATTTTTACTCGATTTTTGGATTCTACATACCATACACATTGATACGTAAACCATCAAATTTTGATGATGAGGGGGTTAAATTTGTTTTATCCTTGATTGGTTCCAAAGGTTAATTATTGAAATAACATACGAATTATAAATCAAATAAGAAAATATTGAAGATTTACGAAATTATAATTGAAAATAACATAGGTACCAAAACCAAACAGTTGAAGCTAATTGTTGCGATTTTCACACCAATAATTCCCATTGTCACGCCCATGTTGTGATTTGAGAGGAAACTTTATTGACCACCCAAATTGGCGCAAGTTTTTACTCAGGATGAACCAATTATCGAGTACTTTTGCGCCACGTTGGTGCAGTAAATTATTCATTGGTTTTCTCTACACAATCGAGTTGGCTACTACGAATACAGCTAGGAAAGTCGATGTTCGCAACTCACGACCTCCCTCCACCACCTAACGATCCAAGATCCTTGAATGGAGAAAAGGTTATTCATATTAAATTAAGTGGGAGGCTTAACCCTTTATGTGTGGTTGCCTCGTGTTTAAAGTGCCGTGTAATTGCCTGGCGTGGGCGTTTGCCTTATAGCCCTGCACACGGTACGGGTAACCGACCCAAAATAGGAAAAATAAAAACGATTTTTTTTTTCTCGTATCCCTCCTTTCACCACCTCCTTCGCGTGCAAGGCTTATCGGACTGGGCTCTCCAGGTTTCATAGATCCGATCTGCCGAACATCTCGAAGAAAAAGCGAAAAACACACCGGAGAAACCACTCGGATCTTCAACTTTGAGTGATTTAAACGGCACATTTAGGGAGGGTGAATACCAACCGAGTTGGGGGTCGATAAGAATCTTTTTGGAGCGCTCTAATGGAGTCATCCACTCTTCCAGGGCGGTAGTAAAACTATCTGTAGCACTGTTAACCTTCAGAAATGGGTTTGATCTTTCCTTCTGATTCCCACCCTAACTGAAACCATTCAAGCTGCACGGAAAGGCTGTATATTTGCCTTATCGAGCATCCTTTCAGTCTACATCTCATTCACGAGTAGATTTCCAGTCTTCAGTGTTAGTTATATCTACCTAACGAAAATTACCAAGTTATAATTTTGAAATTAGTTAAATAATCACCAACATTGTGACAGATCAAAATTCGTCGGTTCTGTGAGGAGATCCTGCCTCTGGATCTTTGGCAGTGTCCAACCTATCCAGGAAAATGTTCCAATTATTGAACGTTTCAAGGCAAACGAGTTAGGGCGTTTTCAAAATTTCAAACCTTATTTTTCAACCCTTAGAAGTGACCTACCTCAACCAAATCTTCGGGGCCCAAATGGAGCCTACATACCAAATTTCATCAAAATCCGGAAGGCGGACGGACGGCCAAATTTTTATTCGATTTTCGGATTCTAGGTACCTTGAAACGTAAACCAACAAATTTTGAGGGGTGTTAAAAATTTGTCTTTTCTTGGTCGATTCCAAAGGTTTATTATTGAAAATAATAAACCAAAATTCAACTGCGTCCCGCCCTGCGTGTAGAAAAGAGGTAAATCTTCAGAAAAGGACCGAAATCTTAATGGCAAGGCAGTATATTTGCCTTATCAAGCATCATTACAGTCTAAATCTCATTCAAGAGTAGATTTCAAGTCTTTAGAGTTTTAGTAGTATCAATCTAAAGAAAATTACCAAGTTATTATGTTGAAAATACTTTAAAAATCACTAACATTGATGCAGATCAAAATTCATCGGTCCTATGAGGAGGTGCCTTTGTGAGGAGGTCATTGGCACAGCATCCAACCTATCCAGGAAATGTCCATTTCCATGTAAGCTGCATGGATAGGCAGTATTTTTGCATTTTCGAGCATCCTTTCAGTCTACTTCACTCCTACCGGTGAGTATAATTGTTCAAAGATTTAGTCATATTTAAATGATCAAGTTATTATTTAGAAATCTCATACGAAATTGTGATTGATTGAAAATTCAACAGTTTGGAAGGAGGTCAATAATGGAAGTAAGAGCAACTTCTTTGGTTTCATACACCCAGAAGATACCGAGTGAGAAAGATTTGGCCACTGCTACAAAAGATTAGTTAGGATCTTTTGTAATTCGGAGTTGTAATAGGTTTGGAAGCCCTTTGAGCAGAGGTCTATCCAACAATCGAACTCAAAAGAGTGCTCTCAAAATCATCTTCCATGTCACGGGGAACTGAGAGACCCTCTCCTTCTGGTTATTGGTGGTATGAAGTCGTTGTAAACTGAACATTATAAATTTAGCTGAATAAGGAAAATATAGCCTGTAAAATTAAAGCTTCGTGGAAAGGCAGTAACTTACCTTATCGTGCAACCTTTCTGTCTACTTCTCACTCACGAGTATATTTTAAGTCTTCAGAGTGTTAGGTAGTAGTAGGTATCTACCTAAAGAAAATTACCAAGTTATTAAGTTGAAATTGCTTAAATAATCACATAAATCATGATTAAAATTCACAGGATTGACGGTTTCTGTGGTTCTACGAGGAGAACTCGTCTTCGCCACTGCGTCCAACCCGTCCAGAAAAATGTCCCACTTATTCAGGCAAACAACATCTTCAGGCAAACTTAGTACGTCAAATCGTTCAGCAGGGGAGCGAAACCATTTGAGCTGCATGGAAAGGCAGTATTTTTGTCCTTTTCGAGCATCCTTTCAGTCTACTACACTCCTACCGGTGTGTATAATTGTTCAAAGATTTAGTCATATTTAATTTAAATGATAAAGTTATTATTTTGAAATCACTTATTGAGATTGAATGAAAATTCAACGTTAGGAAGGAGGTCCGTCCTTATAAAGAAGGTGCGTCCTCTGAGTAGAGGTCCATCCTTAGCATACCATCTATCTATCCACTCAAATTCGTCCTTTCAAGGTCGATGTACATTGAACCTTATGAGGAAAATTTTCGCTCGTCAAATTGTTAAAGCTGCATGGAAAGGCGGTATATTTGCCTTATCGAGCATCTAACTCGCGAGTAGATTTCTAAAATTCAGAGTTTTAGTAAGTTGAAGTTCAAAATCGAATCTAATGAAGCGATTCTCAATCCTAAAATTGATTTGAATTCTATTGGTCATCTTTGAATTCGGTGAAAAATGCGCCACTTGTTGAAATTTTAAGGAAAATTTAGCCTGTAAAAACGTTAAGATTGATTCTTCAGTGTTATTATAGTGATATCTACCTAAAGAAAATTATCAAGTTATTATGTTCACCAACAAAATAGTGATTTATCGAAAATTCATCGGTTAGGAAGAAGGTAAAAAGGTGGACTGGCATACAGGCATACCCCGTATGTCCAGGAAAATGTCCTATTTGGAGCATTTCAAGCGAAATCGAGCCTTCCACATCGATAAAAAACTAAAATCGTTTAAATACCTTTCAAGTACATAATTTGACGGGAAATTTTGATTTTGGGCGAAATACAATTTTCCATCCTATTACTCATTACACGACCTACCTACATTTGGAAGAGACGAAACAAAATGGATGTAGCCAATTTAGTAAATGGTTATTAAAACAGTCGGAAATACGCACTCATCAATTCCCCTCATTTAATAAATTGTTACCTCATTTGATAAGAATCTCTCGCCTCGATGCTTTGAATTAGCTTCGAATTATTTTAATAACTCGAACAATGCAATTGCAACGGCAGCATTCAAGTTGACGAATCCATCGAAAACAAGATCTACGTGCTCGATTTAGTTTAATCGGAGCCAATTAGACCTAGAAAAACGCCTTTATAATAAACCCTAATAATTTCCTTTGATGTAAGGAGGGTGAACTGTTAGGGAGATAACGTCAGAAACGTCGAGTTTATCACGATGTAGCGTCGGTATTTTTCGTGATAATAAAAGGTTGTTTGCCATCTTGAGTTTGTAGCGTGGTATACAAGAGCGTCGAACAAATTAAAATTTATTGGATGTTCTAATTATTACCTACTTGTTCTTCCGCGGTGGAAGAAGACGGAAATAATTGAACCATTTATCTTTATAACTTTGAGAATGTAATATTGGTACCGATCTGGCGGGCTTAGTTTACCATTATAATATCATGAGGGGGGGCCTTTGAGAGAGTAAAAACAAAACCAAACATCAGAAAAAAAATGGAAGGTTCATTTTGAAAACACAAACGGTGGATACAGCTTTCGTACAAGTACGCAACCACGAGAGACATTTTATGTCTTATGTTTAATAAATTGAGAGCTTTCCAATGAGTGGTGAACGATTTTTGTGGGGTGGAAAATGAGGAAGTTAGTTTTCCCTAGGAACGATTGGTTGTACGTGAAAATCATCAGAAATTTCCGCGTAACGCTCCCCTCATAACGCTCCCCGCGTGACGATCCCCGCGTGACGATTTTTCATTTATGTGCCGTAGTAAAGACATAAAATGTCAAAAACTGATGCCAAGTTGGGTGGGCAGTATAGCATCCTACGCACAAGGTATTGAATTCGTTTGTGTAAAAATCGTTGGTCGTATTATTACCTAGTAATTACATGATTTCCACGATCATGTTGACGGTTTTCCAAATTGACAAACAATACGGACACTTTTTGGATCAACAAATTGTGCCCGAATAAGTTCACAAAAATATTAGTTTTTTCACGCGTATCTCACTGATTTAACCGCGTAGAATTTTTTTTTTTTTTTTAATAAATTTAAAACATATTGTTGGGTAATGCGTGCATTCCATGAGAAGTCTCAATGAATGAGCGGTAGGTCAATTTAAACCAGTTGGTAAGCGATAAAACTGTTTCACTAGTGAAATTTATTTAGTAGTAGAAGAAGAAGAAGAAAAGCTTTATTGAGAAAAATTAATAAAATACACTTTTTAAAAAGATAAGCTCAAGCTTATAGAGCAATGTAAACGTCTGCTCCAAGTTCGTCATACTACGTCAAGAAGTACATCATACATTCGTTTAAGCACTGAAGTGCGAAATATAAGAGAAAAGAAAAAATACCAATCACATAATACAACTCTGCTCTAATCATAATTAAACTCCGAAATCATAAACTTTCTATGTCTCCAAGCTAAAGAACAGTAGTTGTCCACTTTATCCCACTCCCCACTACTATTCAGTATACAGAGAATCCCTTCTCGTGAGAGATTACTTTTTGAATAAACAATTCTCCTAAAATCACCAAGTATCGGACATACTCCCAAAAAGGGGTACAAATCCTACCTCTCTCCCAAATTACACATTGAACATAATGGCCTCCTCTTGTTGCTCAATGGAGCACCATTTAAACTAAGAAGTTCCCCTCTAAGCTTAAAAACCCAGCGCATCGTCCTCAAATCCAAATTAGAACCTCTCTGATCAGTCATACACACACCACTGTTCTTTGGAGATGCCGATAGAGGTCAAATCTCTCAGAGATATTAACACGGTTCAAAAGAGAATTTCGCTCGTATTTTGCCGCCTTTTCAACTAGACCACTCAAGATATCACCCAAATCGATCGAGCCAAGGCCCACTCACGTCCTCTCACCAACGTACTTAGAGAAAAGGTTGCACCAGTCTGCGTACCAAAAGACTCGAGCATTGACTACCTCCTGTAATATATTTTTCGGTAGCCTGTTGCAATTCATCTTCAGGACCTCAAGTACGTATCTGAAATGAAGGCGCAGTGTATGGCAGAAAATGGGATCTCAATTACGTAGTTTCTAACATAACCATATAATCCGGTGTAAACTGAGGTAGATATAAAAGTTTTTTCACAAAGAATTTCAAAACTTTCTCTACAGCCTCAAATTGTGCAAATCCCCAAACCTCTGACGCATAGCACAGGATCGATCTTGATATGGCATTGAAAATGAACAACTTATTACTGAGGGGTACCCCTAGGTAAATTTAAAACATATTGTTGGGTAATGCGTGCATTCCATGAGAAGTCTCAATGAATGAGCGGTAGGTCAATTTAAACCAGTTGGTAAGCGATAAAACTGTTTCACTAGTGAAATTTATTTAGTATTTCAGGTAAGAAATAGTCCCCCCCCCCACCATTAACCACCATAACACTTCTAGCGGCATGGGAGCCTCGAATATGAAGAGCATTTTAAAATCCATGATCAACGACCTACATCTATCAAAATTGGTCAATGCTAACTGAGAAAAGTGCCGCGTACGACGGAGGGACATTTTTATTCTATTTTTGGATTCTACTCATTTTGAGGGGCGGGGGGGGGGGGTTAAAAAAATTTCTTGGTCGATTCCAAAGGTTCATTATTGAAAATAATAAAACAAAAAACACGAAATATGCAGGTCCCTGGCACCATGGTGGCACCACTACTAGTTCCATGGTGGTACAGAGAATAATTCATGAAAATCCGGAGGTATAATGGGAATTGTTCCTCAATTTCAAAGCTTGTTTACAATTTGTAATCTATAAGGGAACCGAAATCATAAAAAATCGGATATTTTGTGAATATTATCCCCCCCCCCCACTCGCCTATTAACGTTCCACGACTGATCTATACAGAAAAATAATTAACCTTTGTGTAATAATTTGCAACGTTTTGGTTTATTATTTTCAATAATGAACCTTTGGAATCGACCAAGAAAAAAAAATTTTAACACCCCCTCAAAATTTGATGGTTTACGTTTCAAAGTATACGTAGAATCCAAAAATCGAATAAAAATTTGGCCGTCCGTCCGCCGTACGCCGTACGCGGCACTTTTGCCACTTAGCATTGACCGATTTTGATGAAATTGGTATGTAGGCACCTTCTGGGGTCTAGTAGTGCCCCGAAGATTTTGGTTGATGTAGGTCACTTCTAAGGGTTCCAAAATCAATTTTGAAATTTTGAAAACGCCCTAACTCAAAAAATTTTGATATAAAGGCATTGTTTTTTCCTTCAATTTAAGATTCTATAGAATTTTTAAAATTTTTTGAGACCACCCGGAGCTCTGTAGGACAAACCGTTCGCTCACTACGAGAATTTAAAGTTTGGACGTACGATAAATCAGAAACACGAGTGTGAATCGCAAAAGAGGCCTGATCTCCGTTCAAATTAAAGCTGACCGAAATGCGATCGATGTTATTCTTCATGTTGGATGGTTGGTGGCTTTGCAGACGAGTGATCTATATAGAAAAATAAAAAATAATTAACCTTTGTGTAATAATTTGCAACGTTTTTTGTTCCAAACTGCTCGAATGCACGATCACTGAGGAAGCGTGTGCCAAGTAGGTGCCTGAAGGTTTTCAAAATTTGCCACCACGTTACGCTTTAAAAAATTCATTCAAAACACCAAAAACCCAGAAGGAGAAGGTCTCTCAGGTTCGTGTGAAATGGGAACACGATTTCCGTTTAACAAGTTTGATCACTATGTATTGGTTAGATAGGTTGGACAGAGAAATTGATTGTAACATGAAAATTCCCGGAAAGTTCACTGTTCCAAAATACAAACAGCAAGTTAAGATGGCTAGTTACAGAGGGGGGCTTGGGGATGAGAGAGGAAGCTAAACTACGTTTATTAATAGGATTTGAGATTATTAAATAGCTTCCTTTCTTCAGTCCAATCAATAAAATTCAAATAATGTTTGAAAAATATATTTATATACGTATTTTATCATATATGTATCACAATATTTTATCAATTTATTTACCGAGAGGGAGCGATTTTGCTAAGATCCTACCCTACAACACGGGCCAAGTCTAACATCGGTTGGAATATTTGAGCCAATCGCATATCTTCATGCATTTTGGTTTATTGTTTTCAATAATGGACCTTTGGAATCGACCAAGAATTTTTTTTTTTTTTTTACACCCCCTCAAAATTTGATGGTTTACGTTTCAAGGTACGTAGAATCCAAAAATCGAATAAAAATTTGGCCGTCCGTCCGCCGTACGCGGCACTTTTGCCACTTAGCACTGACCGATTTTGATGAAATTTGGTATGTAGGCTCCATTTGGGGTCTAGTTGTGCCCCGAAGATTTTGGTTGATGTAGGTCACTTCTAAGGGTTCCAAAATGAATTTTGAAATTCCGAAAACGCCCTAACTCAAAAAATTTTGACATAAAGGTATTGTTTTTCCTTCAATTTAAGATTCTATCGAATTTTTAGAATTTTTTGAGACCACGCGGAGCTCTGTAGGACAAACCGTTCGCTCCCTACGAGAATTGAAGGGTTTTACGTACGATGAATCAAAAACACGAGTGTGAATCGCAAAAGAGGCCTTATCTCCGTTCAAATGTTAGCTGACCGAAATGCGATCGATGTTTTTCTTCAAGTTGGATGGTTCGTGGCTTTGCAGACGAGTGATCTATATAGAAAAATAATAAACCATTGTGTAATAATTTGCAGCGTTTTCTTCTTGTAAAAATTGTACAAAATGTTGCCTAATAAATAAACACAATTATCTATCTATCTGAAGGAGTGCTGGGCCAGAGGGCGGATCTCCATCCAGAGATCACCTTCCAGAAAACTGTGATTATTCGACCAATCACAATTTTCGTGTATGATTTCAGCGAAGTAACTTGATAATTCCCTTTTGGAAGGTATCACTTTAACTCTGAATTTTCAATTTACTCGAGAATGAAACCCAGGCTGAAAGAATGATGAGGAAAGGGCCTTTCCATGCAGCTTTTGATAGACTAAATTTTCTCTACAGGGAGTCGCACGAGGGAGTTCGAAAAGGCGACCGAAAATTAGGTGGTTTGAACTAGAAAATCGCTCTTTTTCCATCCTCATGAGTTACGAAGCAATTTTAATTAGTTCAGGTGGCTAACTCTACCCCTAAATTACTACTCAACTAACTCGTGCGACACCCTGTATAATGTTCAATGTACAGCGACTTCTAAACACCCAATAACCAGAAGGAGAGGGTCTCTCAGTTTCGCGTATCATGGGAAGGCGACTTTGAGAGCACTCTTTTGAATTTGAGTGTTGGATAGATAGGATGGGATGCTAAGAACCTAATATTCGTAACCTAATATATCAAAAAAAACAATACCTTTATGTCAAATTTTTTTGAGTTAGGGCTTTTTCAAAATTCATTTTTGAACACTTAGAAGTAACCTACATGAACCAATATCTTCGGGGCACAACTAGACCCCAAATGGAGCCTACATTCCAAATTTCATCAAAATCGGTCAATGCTAAGTGGCAAAAGTGCTGCGGGACGGCGTACGGCGGACGGACGGCCAAATTTTTATTCGATTTTAGGATTCTAAGTACCTTGAAACGTAAACCATCAAATTTGAGGGGGTCTTAAAAAAAATTTTTCTTGGTCGATTCCAAAGGTTCATTATTGAAAATACTCTGCCAGGACTTCACAGTTGCTTAGGTTTGGCAGACAAGTCTCAAACCCGTGAATAGACTTTTAAAATCCAGCTGTAAAAATTTGGGACGTCCCAAACATTGTGGATTTTTGCACAAAAAGTGTACAATTTTCAAAATTGAGTCTGCCGAGGGTTAACAGCCGTTAAAGAGTGGCAGACTGATGAAAACACCCATGATTGGACCTAATCTATCATTCACGGAGTTTTCATCCATCCCGGAGATGATGATTTTCGCGATTTTTGAACATTTCACATGGCCGCCATTTTTGAAAGCAACCGTTTTGGAATGGCGGACTTGAATTTTCTCTCTCAGAATGGACAAGATTTTCATAAATTGTCGTCAAATCGTATCCCTAAATGGAGTGCGATTTTCGGCCTCGGCTCCAGGACTATAAGTAATAAGTCTCCTTAAGGGTAGACTAGAGGCTGTTGCCACATCTCTCTCACTGTGATACTATCTTCTGGGTGTATGGAACCGGAGACGTTTCTCAGACTTCTATTTTATATACGTGGAGTGCTTTCTCAAAGAATAATTTATCAGAAATATTTAGACACGTTATTATACACGATTACTTAAAATCTTGTAATACGATGTCAAACCTAGATCACGAAACTTCATTAATTTTCATATCTAGAATGAACAGTTCTTGTTTCGTACTATCAATACGGCAGTTCAAGAAACCCCCGTTATTTCCGCTCGCTTGTCGTTCCTTATTATGACCATCAGTCGGAGTGAAGCGGTTATTCCAGATACAACCTTCAAGTGACATCCAAGACCCTCAGATCTCACCGACTCGTCGTTTTAGCATTTAGCCATAAAACACTGTGCGGGAAAAGTGAGAAATAAATCCCGCGTGCCTTACACGGCGAACCATCTATACATAATACGTTCATCTACCCTCAGGTTCCCCGCGTCATCGGATAAGTCCTATAAGGAGAGATTTCGCGAAGTGTCTCGCTTAGTGATGCCGAGAGAAGAGAAACGGGACGGATGTTGGTTTTTCTAGCCTGAGCATCGATCTGACGGTCTTTCCACTTGTACTCATTCGACGGAACATCCCTCTGGAAACCTTCATAATCCTGTATGCGAATACAAACTCAAAATTATCTCCAATAACAGATGTCAAAATTAAAGTTTATAAATTTTAGTTGGTACCAATGTAAATACGTGTATTCGAAATTCTCGGAAGAACTAGGGAAGAGGATTGAATACACCGATACTCGTAGGTTGACCAGAAGACCACTTCGAAGGCTTGTTTTCAGCTTCAAATCTCGACAAAGTCGAAAAATAATGTTGAAAACACCAAAACTCGATGGTTTACTCGAGACACAAGACCACTTCGAAGGCTTGTTTTCAGCTTCAAATCTCGAAAAAAAAATCGAAAAAGAAGATTGGAAACACCAAAACTCGTTAGTTTACTCGAGAGACAAAACCTCTTCGAAGGCTTGTTTTCAGCTTCAAATCTCCCAAAAACTCGAAAAACAAGATTGGAAACACCAAAACTCGTTCGTTTACGCGAGAGACAAAACCTCTTTGAAGGCTTGTTTTCAGCTTCAAATCTCTGAAAAAGACGAGAAAGAAAGTTGAAAACAACGAAACTCGTTAGTTCACTCGCGAGACAAGACCACTTCTAAGGCTTGTTCCAGCTTCAAATCTCCCAAAAACTCGAAAAACAAGATTGGAAACACCAAAACTCGTTCGTTTACGCGAGAGACAAAACCTCTTTGAAGGCTTGTTTTCAGCTTCAAATCTTAAAAAAAGTCGATAAACAAGATTGGAAACACCAAAACTCGTTAGTTTACTCGAGAGACAAGACCTCATTGAAGGTTTGTTTTCAGCTTCAAATCTCGAAAAAAGCCGAAGAAGAAGGTTGAAAACAACGATACTCGTTAGTTCACTCGCGAGACAAGACCATTTCGAAGGCTTGCTTTCGGCTTCAAATATTAAAACAGGTAGTAAACCAACGAGTTTTGGTGTTTTCAACCTTCTTTTTCGACATTGTCGAGATTTGAAGCTGGAAACAAGCCTTAGAAGTGGTCTTGTCTCGCGAGTGAACTAACGAGTTTTGGTGTATCCAATCTTCTTTTTCGAGTTTTTGGGAGATTTGATGCTGAAAACAAGCTTTCGAAGTGGTCTTGTCTCTCGAGTAAGCTAACGAGTTTTGGTGTTTCCAATCTTCTTTTTCGAGTTTTTGGGAGATTTGATGCTGAAAACAAGCTTTCGAAGTGGTCTTGTCTCTCGAGTAAGCTAACGAGTTTTGGTGTTTCCAATCTTCTTTTTCGAGTTTTTGGGAGATTTGATGCTGAAAACAAGCTTTCGAAGTGGTCTTGTCTCTCGAGTAAGCTAACGAGTTTTGGTGTTTCCAATCTTCTTTTTCGATTTTTGGGAGATTTGAAGCTGAACCTTCGGACTGATAATAG
>CM019171.2:7780697-7808320 GCA_009739505.2 Apolygus lucorum
ACACACAGCAAGCTGGCGTCGAGGAACAAGCTCCCTGGCGCGCCTCACGAAATCACTTGTTCTCTCGACATTCATAATTCAGTGCAACTTCGACGTTTTATTATTAATTATCGACTCCTTTATTGACGAATGAACAGACGTGGTTACATCAGTATTTCATCTTTAAAGTACTTCCTACACATAATATATATATTTTTTTATTATTTTTTTTATTGGCTTTGGTAGCACCTTTCAGCCGTTACAAATTTCTTCACAAAAAATTAATACTTCAATTTTACATACATAAATCGTTCAAATTATATATATAAGTAATAAGGGTATAAAGCTTCAGAGTGAACGTTCAATTTTGTCCAGGAAATCATCAATGCACTCATATACTTCCAACTTCTCTTCTGCGATGAGTGTATCCAAATTGAAGGGACTTGTCACATCTCTTGGAATGGACGATAGAAGATCATTTCTGTCCGCCTCGTACTGAGGGCACTCCAAGATGATGTGTGCCATGGTTTCTGCATCCTCTGGGCAATGGGGGCAATCGGGCAGTGTCAGTGGGTCAAATAAATGAATTCGAGAGTTGGTTCTGCCATGTCCTGTTCTTAGGCGAGTGATATTGCGGTAGAAACTTTTAGGTTTGGCTTCTCCTACTTTGTAAAACCAGGGGTTTCTCTTAAGAACCGGAAATAGATTCGTGTATCTATTTCCTGGTATAGACGCATATTGGGCAGCCCATTCCAAGTGCATTTTTTGAGAGATTTTCTTCTTCAATTCTGTTGGAGGGTATTCAGCAGCAATTTGAGGAGGAGAGCGAGTGGTTGCTTGTTTTGCCATGCAGTCGACATAATATATTATATTTTGTGGATGCACAAACCAGAAAAGGGCCAGATCCTCATGAAACGAGTTGTACACCAAAATTTTGATCATGCTATTTTCTGAAGGATCCTTGCTTCGATATGATTACTTTGGATTCGTCATTTTTTCAGATTGTTTTCCCGGCTAAGAACAGATCAGAAGAGTTCTCTCTTACTGAAAGCTCAGGGAGCTGATCCTCACAAAAGGCAAGACCCGGACCTTGATTATTAGCTCCCCTGCAAGTGGATACCCGGAAAACACCTTATGGTCTACCATACTAAGGTAAGTGAGGTACTAAGATTGGTAAGTATCTATGTTTACCAACAATTTAACCCATTCAGGTATGTTATCGGCACGAATAAAATCTGATAGTGGAAACCTGTTTTGTAAGACAAACCGTTCGCTCTCTACAAGAACTTAAGGGTTGGACTTACGATAAATCAGAAATACGAGTGTGAATCACAAAAGAGGTCTAATCTCAGTTCAAATTTTAGATGACCGAAATGCGATCTGGGTCATTTTTCTGGAAAGGTACAATCGGTATCCCGAAATTTCAGAACTTAAAGTTCGACTCAAGTTCTGCCAAAAATCAGGGATTAACCTCACATCATACTGATTGAATTTCGACGAAAGAACACACAGTGGGACGCTTAATTAATAAATTAAAAATTAAAGAAGAAAACCTATCGGAAGAAACCTATTGGCGTGGTTTCCGCGTAAAGGAGAATACTCGGAACCCCTTCTCCATGAGGAGCGAGAACTGGGAGTTATTCCAAAAATTGATCCAGGGCGGGACGCAGGTGTAGAAAAGGGTTAAACCAACGTGGAACACGGTTTTTCTGATAGCAACCTAGAAACCTCCGAAAGTAACCAAGTAATCTCAATTTATCGGTTTTTCGAGCCAAAACTTGGTACCAGGGGATTTTTACGGTTGCTGAATACAGTTTTGAGGTCGAAAAATGTAAAGTTTTTAAATTGCAACGGAAAATTCATATTATATTGTTAACAACTTGAAAAAAGTCTTTCATCTCTCACCATCACCGGCAGATGAAAGACACAAAAAATGACACCACATTCCTGGGTGGCACTGAGGTTTTTCAGCTTTTCCCGCGTTCTGGTGCTGTTCTGCTGAAGTGTATCCATATCGCTGGAACCAGCTCGGTAGAAACAAGAACTAGAGACCAACAAGGAAAAATAATTTCGATTTCTTACCGTTTCACAAAGGACAGATGAAAGACAGACGGTGACTGTGACACCACGTTTTTGCTACTGAAACCACTTGCGCACGCCTCCACATTGAAGAAATACGATTCCCGCCGCTTTTTTTTGATAACCTAACGACTAACCTCACCTCTTACAGTGGTAGTAAAACCGCGGGAAACGATAAAAAGCCGCCAAAATACGAAAACACAAAAAAGGCAGATTAAATACAGAAACCTCCGGACAAGCACATTTTATCCTCCTGCTCGCTTTATTTGCTTCTGAAAAAATCTGCAAACCCATTTTTTCATGTCTAGGTATATGCAATAAAGAATCACTACAAATTCAGGCCGCTGCTTTCATAGGTGATTCACCGTGTTCAAGCAAAGTTGACTACCTAGGGGTCCGGACATGGCAGATTACTGGACATTTAGCAGTTTAAACTTTAATTTCTATATTTTAGCGTGAATAAGTGCATATTTTATTGATTGCCCGAAGTAGAACAAAGTTGGTAGTTTATGAAGAATTTTTTTTAAGCCTAAATCATAAATGGGCATTCGGAATCTTCGCTGTACAACGATTCGCCCTTTCTGGGAAAATGACCCATCTACGTTTTTCTTCATGTTGGTAGGTTAACAATGGCAAAGCCGTGTTCTTTGCAGACGAGTGATCTATCTAGAAAAAAATTAACCATTGTGTAATAATTTTCAGCTTTTTTTGACGATTCTAATAGTTTAATATTGAAAATAATAAACCAAAAAATCAATTTTTTGAATAAATCGAAAATTGATTCCCGTTCCTAGTTTCTTCCAAGTATTGATTCCTGTTCGGAACTAATCGGCACGAGCTAGGCATAAAGCAAAGTTGACTTGACATTCATAAAGGAGGCTTCAGAAGGACGATCTCTCCAGTGGAATCCTCTGCTAGAAGAATTGGCACGAGCCTCAAAGAGATTGTGAAGCTGCCAACACGACTTGGTTGTCTCCCACTCGTTATCGCCCTTCCTTTTATAACCCTTGATCGGCTAGTTTATTAGTTTGTATTCTTCAGGTGGGGCGACGGGAGCTAATGACGTGTGAAGAGACCGCTTAGATTTCGACGTCTTCAATCTTCTCTGGCTAATTGTCATCCACCATTCATGTGATGTAGGGAGGCTATGAACTACACATGTCTGCTGTAATTCTCAAAGCCTTGCTTCCTTCATTTTAAGAACTTAGCGATTCTTTATACTCCTTTGCTCTTTGAAGATCAAATGAAATCGCGGGTTTGAGGTCTACGTTGGGGGCCAATGGCAAACCAAGTGATGAATCTGGCTCATAAATTGCAGTCGTGGAGTACTGTAACACTTCAATTTTTGATTTATCATTTTCAATAATGAACCATTGGAATCGAGCAAGAAAAAAATATGTTAACCCTCAAAATTGCGATGGTTTACGTTTCTAAGTACGTAGAATCCAAAAATCGAATAAAAAATTGTCCGTCCGTCCGCCGTACGCGGCACTTTTCTTAGCAACACTGGACAGATTTAGTTTGAAATTCGGCATGTGGGCTCCATTTGGGGTCTAGTTGTGCCGCGAAGCTTTTAGTTGATGTCAGTCACTTCTGAGAGGTGAAAATTAACTAAATTTTAAAAATTTTCCATAAAAACCACCTAATTTTTGGCCGCCGTTTTTAAAAATTCCAGTAAAATCCAAAAATGGATACCGCCAAGTGATTCAGCGTCGAAAATTAATGAAAAAACCTGTATCAAACTTGGGGTCGGCCTTTTTCTCAATTTTGGCACAATCCAGGGGTTGCGCATGTTTGCGCGCTCACTGAACGGGTTGTGCGCAACCAAAAACATCAGTTGAGGGGTCTAAAACTCATAAAAATTTTGCGTAGAATCCAAATCTGCAATAAAAATAGGGGTTCCTACTTGAGATAACAAATATGGTGTGCGTTGCACACGATTGCTCACGTCCTCAATGCGCACCGAGGTCATATTTGAGATCCTTGGGAAAAATCATGAAGATTAAAACACTTTTTTTTACCACAAGTGATGCTTCCGAATGATTCCGACTGCTAGAGAGTGGATTTTTCGAAGAAAACTTTCGTTTTTCGTACATAAAATACGCATTATTCTTAGATGTAGTAGTGAGCATCAATTTACACCTTTCTACTCAACAAAAACTTAAATCAGCTAGAAATTCGGTGTTTTTATTGAGTAGAAAAGTGTTACTTTATGCTCACTATCATATCTACGAATAATGCGTATTTTATGTACGAAAAACGAAGGTTTTCCTCGAAAAATCCACTTTCTAGCAGTCGGAATCATTCGGCAGTATCACCATTGGATTCAGCGTAAAAAATTACATAGGAAATGATACCAAAATCGTCAAGCCTCTTGAGATCGAGGGGGACCAGAAACCGCTTAAAACACTGGATTTTCCGGTTTTTTGGCAGTAAAACTTCATTTACTCTTCCAATTTGAATATTAAAAAGAAAAATTGATAGACCGTTGGAAAGCTGGCTATTTGAGCATGTTTTCTCCGAAGAGCGCCCATCGAAGTAGGCAGGGATTTAGAGTAAAATCTTTGAGCAATAAAATAGTTTCAATAAATTTTTAAATTTTGCTTTTTGACTTGATTTTTTGAAACTATTTTGATTCTGCACGAGGTAGCTTAGAAATTTAACGCTCTTTCTAACGGTGTAGTCAGATTTGATTTTTCAGGGGAAATAAGGGAGTTATGACCATCAGTGCCTTAAGGTCGAAAAAGCGAAAAAAAACTTCAAAGTGAAAAAAAGGAATTTTGAGTGGGTTAAAAGAAAATTGCTAAGAGACATTTTTTTGTTGCAAATTAGTTGTAGAATCAAACCCTGAAGTTATGCCCATCTTAAGTGTAGACACCCTGTATTTACTACGGATTTTTTCAATTTTCGGATTCTACATACCTATTTTGAAACATGAAACATCAAATTGGGGGGGGGGGGGGCTTAAAATGTTTTTCTTCCTCGATTCCAATCCAATGGTTTATTATTGAGAATAATAAACGAAAACTTGTTCTATGCAGATGGTTGATCTACCTTTATCTACAGAAAAATTATTATAATTTGCTGCGTTGTTTTCCTCCTAGTTCAGCCTTTCGCCTCAACTGTGAGGCTTGTTGGTCCCGTTCGAATAAAAGCGAAAATACATTCGGTGAGTTATGTTTCCGCTAAATGGGTCCCATTCCCCCCATAAAATAATTACGACGGAAATCACCCCGCGCGCAGAACACGTGAACGATTACCCTGCAGGGCGGAAAATTAGGGGCGGAAGACCTTCCGAGGGGTGACATCCGAGAAGCATGGCGTCACAAATCACGCGACTTTGATATTTTCGAGGGTCGACGGAGAAAAAAAAAAATATCGCGTATAACGACGAAAAGGGGGAGTCAGTCTGCCTGAATTGATTATATGACGATGAACGTGGCGAACTTTATGTGTTTTTTTCTGTTTTTTTTTTTTCGAACGAGATGTCGAGGGGTGTGCGAGTCAGAGAAACCGCTAATAAACGTGTCGTTGGTTTCAGCCCTCGAGGAAAATTGAATTCGATGAGGAGTTCAAATGGTAGCTATTTCACGTTTACAAAGCGAGGAATTGCTTCATCATTCCGCTCCCTCACAATTGAGTGTAGGGAAGCATTAAACTCCAGTAGCAGTTAAAAAACGCTGCAAATTATTACACAACGGTTTATTTTTTTCTGTACTTACCGACTTGGTTTAAAACCTGTACTTATAAATACCCTTGGAAATCAGTCTTTTGCTAAAAATTTGGCGAATCTGGGAAACAGAAGCCTCAAAAGCCACTTGGGAATTTGCCGTGTGCGAGTAAGTAATTACAAATATTGTAATCAAAAGTCATTAGTTCGAGTTTTGGTGGGATGGAGTCGACAAATAGTCGGGTAGAAAGAGCTCAGAGAGGTCGTGCTGGAAAAAATTAGGAGTTAGGATTTTTGGTTTATTATTTTCAATAATGAACCTTTGGAATCGACCAAGAAAAATTTTTTTTAACACCCCCTCAAAATTTGATGGTTTACGTTTCAAGGTAGGTACGTACCTACCTAGAATCCAAAATTCGAATAAAAATTTGGCTGTCCGTCCGCCGTACGCAGCACTTCACCCACTTAGCATTCACCAATTTTGATGAAATTTGGTATGTAGGCTCCATTTGGGGTCTAGTTGTGCCCCGAAGATTTTGGTTAATGTAGGTCACTTCTAAGGGTTCAAAAATAAATTTTGAAATTTATAAATTATAAATTTATAAATTTATAAATTTATAAATTTGTAAATTTATAAATTTATAAATTTTGAAAACGCCCTGACTCAAAAACATTTGATATAAAGGTATTGTTTTTCCTTAAATTTGAGATTCTATAGAATTTTTAGAATTTATTGAAACCAAGCGGAGTTCTGTAGGACAAACAGTTCGCTCCCTACGAGAATTTGAGGGTTGGACGTCGATAAATCAGAAACACGAGTGTGAATCGCAAAAGAGGCCTAATCTCCGTTCAAATTTTAGCTGACCGAAATGCGATCGATGTTTTTCTTCTTGTTGGATGGCTGGTGGCTTTGCAGACGAGTGATCAATATAGAAAAATAATAAAACATTGTGTAATAATTTGCAGCGTTTTTTCCACGTGTTGAGGGACGGTATGGTCATGTTGAATCCAAGTTTGCCACCTCGAAAGCCGCGAGGTCAACTTTTGCTACCTCAACATTTGGCACTGCTTTCGGTTTTCCGCCTTTGACTCGAAAACAGTCCATCGCACACAAAAAAAGTCTAACAAGTGGGTGTGGCACATAGCTTCCTCGTATCCATAACCCGATTGTATAGATGATCGTATGCATAGTAGTTGATCTCAAAACATCAGTTTCTAAGTGCCTTGCACTAACCTTGTAGGGGACCATCTACTCGCCAATCTGAACAATCCTGAGAAATTTCATCAAATTCGGATGGAAAATGTGAGTGTTGTGGCTGATACAAGAATTTTACATTTGCGCATGCGCAGCAACTACCATCAGTCTGGGTGTGATGATTTTCGTAGGGGGCCGTCTACACGCCAACCCACTAAATCCCCGAAAATTTCATCGAAATCGGACAATAACTTCGTATAAATATGCCGGTTACTAGTATTTCATGACAGACACGGAACCAAAATTGTTCAAGAAGGTCTAAAACGCAAAACGCGAGTTGAAATTTTGATTTTGGAGAAAGTTTTTTCTCAACCTTGAAAAGTGAAAACAAAGCTTCGGTACCTTAATTGACTCGGAAGCAATTCTCGCTACTTGATTGGAGAGCATTAAATTGTGCATCCAACGACTACCATAGCTGCAACACATCTGAACAGTCAATTATTGGTTTTATCTTGTTCTAAGTCGAAGGTAGTAAAACCCGTTGAAATCCAACATTTCGGGATATTTTGGTTGTACGGAGGTTTGATTTGTCACATCTCAACACACCTGATAATATTACATAACATAATATATTATATATCAATAAAATGTACATAATTTTATTCTTTGTTAGATGCTGTTGATTGGTTACATCAACTAGGAAAAACATTACTTCCAATTGAATCCTCGAATTGTGGAAGAAGAACGGAGGAAATCCATTAGGGAGGAAATACCTACGTGCTACGATTCCAAAAAACCGTACTCTCGCATTAGAATAGTAATCTCAACTTCCAATTACTTCAGGTGATTCATTCGTACACTGCAATTGTTCGACATACCGGCAATTGTTTCAACCCTGTCATCATCTCTACTTCATTTAGAAACAATAAACCCCTGTAATCATTCCCTCGGTAACTAAGCGCTCTCCTTGATTCCAGCTTTTCAAAACGTGAATAATAAATGGGCGCCGGATAAAAAATAAGGTGGATAAAACGGAATTAATAGTTGACCACGATTATTTCACTTTTCTTAATAACTCAAAGGGAACCCCCGCATCTGCTTGGATTGGGTTTCCAAGGGGAGAAAAAAGGTTGTATTGTCGGCGTGCGCTCGAAGGGGTTGAAACCGTATTTAGGAAGAGGACGGACTTGGGAACATCATCCCCTGCAGTGCACCTGCTATTCCAGGGGCTTGGGAAGGTTTTTTAAAAATTGTATTAAGAGTGAATTTAATTGTGAAATGGTTTAGACCAGTCGCATGACTCTACTGCGAATATTCACAAAGATAACACAACAATACAAGGGTGTCCGAGAAAGATAAGGCCAAACTTCAGGGGTCGATTCTACAAGTAATTTGCAGCAAAAGTGCCAACTTTGGAGTTTTTTGACGAAATTCTCGAGAGATTTTAACCCTTTTTCCTGTATTCTTTTCGCGGTTTTCAGCAAAACCTCCCTCAAAATCTCAGCTTTCCAACAGTACAATAAAAAAAAATAAAAAAAATTACAATATTACGAACGAAAACGAAAATATTTTACAATGGCATTTAGGGGAAAAATTTGTGTTTGAATGAGGAAAAACGTGAATTTTTGGTTTTATATTTTCAATAATGAACCTTTAGAATCGATCAGGAAAATTTTCTTTTAAATCCCCTTTAAAATTTGTTAGTTTTTTGGGCCAACAATTTGGCCGTCCGCCGTATGCGGCACTTTCTGATGATCTATATAGAAAAAAATTAATCTTTGTGTAATAATTTGCAGCGTTTTAAAACGAAGTAGATGTTTTAACGATAGGGTTCGGGGTCTCCTCCACCGCCGCTCCCCCCATCTTCCATCGAACCCGGTATCGTCCCGTCAAACCGTCGATTTTGTTTTAAATAATTCACGTTTTTTCGCGTTTAAATCCAAATTTTTTTCCTAAGTACCATTGTAAAATATTTTTTGATTATACCTTTGGAAAGCGGAGATTTTGAGGATGTTTTTGCTTAAATTCGCCTTGATTGTCCTCTACAGGAAAAAGGGGAATCTCTTGAGAATTTCGTCAGAAAACTCAAAAATTGCAAAGTTTGAAGTTTGGACTAGAAAAAATCTAACTAGATGCGAGGTTAAAAATGTGTGTTGTAGCTCATCTGACGGGAAATTTAATAAGGAAGCTATAGTCATTGTAGTGAGACAAAGTAGAACATACAACAACAAAAATCTTCAAAAAAGTAAATTATCATAAAGCAAACCATAATAAAAAATTTGTACGAGGCAATATTTGTTGCAAATTACTTGTAAAATCGACCCCTAAAGTTTGGGCGTATCTTTCTCGGACACCCTGGATACATACCACTGGGCTGGACCGAACTTCAAAGATCGATTCTACAACCAATTAGCAACAAAACGTGCCTCCCAGCAATTTTTTCTTAACCGCAAAATCCCGTTTTTCACTTCGAATTTTTATTCCCGTTTTCGAACTTATGTTTTCGACTTAATCAAAGTGAAAGTATTACATTTTCAAAACAAAATTCAAATATTTCAAGTTTTTGAAAATTACCATTTGTTAGGTTTACAGTTTGCCCTTAATAAGTAGCGCAATCGATGGGCACTCAATGGAAAACCCGTTTATTTTGGTTTAAAAAATAGAACCAACATAAAATTAAGGAAGAATTAGCAAAATAACTGTCATTATAACGTAGATAGGTACCATTACTGATACCAGAACGTTTTTGTTGGAACAATGAGGGACATTCATTACTGGAGTAGTAAGTCAATTGTTGTTTAAAAAAAATGCAATTATTAAGAGAAATCCTTATTTTTTGCTAGAAAACATCAATTTTATGATGTTTATTCAAATTAAACGGAAAACTGATTATTCCTTTTTAGAAGAGATCTACGAGTATTTCCGCTACCCACCTTGATAGACTCAAAATCAATTGATGCCTGTCATTTCGAAGTATTGTAATTTTAAAATAAATCACGTCACTGTGTTGAAAACTGATCTTTGATTTAGCGATTCCTCTACGCCATTACACCCCAGATCCCTGTAATTTCAGCCCCATTAATCCCAAATTGATTCATCCCGAATTAAATCAAGCTATCGATCACCGACTCCGCCCGTTAAAGCCTAGGATGTCTAATAAAAAAGACCTTCTGTAATAATTTTTCTCTATCAAGTTGCAAAGACCTCAAGAAAAAACCCTCGATTTCTCGTTGGAGGATTTATTAGCCAATCACGGCGCTTATCTTATCTATGTGATCAGGACGTATAATTTCCGGCTTCTCACTGAATATTAATACTTAAAATCGCCTGAGAAATCTGGGACACTTTCTTCCTAAATGGTTTCTCACGGGTTTTGGACAGGTCGATATAATTTTAGAATAGGAGCCCATTCTTGAACTTTTCTATGGTGTGGTGCAAGTTCCTGCAGTACCTACATCAAATTCAAAAAAAAAAAATAATAAATAAATTCAAATTCCATAATTAGATTGATTTGCTATGATTTTGATCATAACTTGATTTGCGGATATCAAGCTATGATTTAGAAAGTAATGAAATCTAAACACTTTTTTTCTCGAAAATTCGCTAATAGGCTGACATACAGTACGCACAGGGTACGTTCTGAAGATTCTCGAGTACCCACACAGCTATTGCATCTTTGGGTACAACAAATTTACGCATTTTTCCATTATAAACATATACCATATACGCGATTGAGGTTTTTTTAACCAAAAGTAGACTTGCTGTTGCATTTGCTTTTTATTCTTCCATGACGTTTCTACCCAGGAACTCGGTCTATTCATATGGTTTTTGAGGTTACAATAATTTTACGAGGTGAAGGCTTAAAGAAAAGGGGTGGATATTACTACATTACTACATTATTACTGCGATATTGTGCTACTTACATGTAAGTATGGAAACTGGTAGTACGAGATTGTAGGTTTGAGGAATTATTTTCACAGATAACGTTGTTATTGCTATGAAAACTGTGGAAACGGAAGTCTAGAAGAACACAGGCAGACAGGAGATAAACAGAACCGACCTGGGCGTAACATTGAAGGATAACAATGAAGGATTTTCAAATCAAACCTGGCTTTTTAGGACGTCCCACAGTGAAACTTGAGCGTCCTTATGCGATTGATCTGGGGTGAAGGAGGACAATATTCAATAGAAAAAAATACCCACACACTCCGTTTTAGACCATTCTGAATCCAAATCCGCGAAAAACCACAGGTGTATGTCTGTATGTATGTGTGTGACAAAATCTTGTATACTCTATCCAGGCCTTAGTTTTCAACCGAGTTTAGTGCTTTTAAGGGGGCTAAAGGGGGTTATTGATTAAAAACGAATTTTTTCGGGCATAATCTTGTAAGTTCTGCCCAGGCCGCAATTTCCAACCGATTTGCGTGTTTCTTTTGGTTTATTATTATCAAAAATGAACCTTTGGAATCGACCAAGAAAGAAACAATTTTTTAACCCCCCTCAAAATTTGTTGGTTTACGTTTCAAGATACGTAGAATCCAAAAATCGAATAAAAATTTGGCCCGCCGTCCGCCGTACGCGACGTTTCCCTCTGCTAGCATTGGCCGATTTTTATGAAATTTGAGGTCTAGTTGTGCACCGAAGCTTTTAGTTGTTGTGAGGTTGAAAGGGTTGACATTTTGAAAACGCCTTAACAATTAATGTTATGTAAAGGAATTGTTTTTCCATCAATTTAAGATAGTATTGAATTTTTATAGACAACGCGGAACCCTGTAGGACAAACCGTTCGCTCCCTACGAGAATTTAAGGGTTGGACGTACGATAAATCAAAAACACGAGTTTGAATCGCAAAAAAGGCCTAATCTCCGTTCAAATTTTAGCTGACCGAAATGCGATTGATGTTTCTTCATCAATTCATGTTGGTAAGTGGTAATAATGGCAAAGCCGTGTTCTTTGCAGACGAGTGATCTATATAGAAAAATAATAAACCATTTTGCAATAAATTTGAAGCGTTTTTTGTTCGACTCAGAAATCATCCGAGTTGCACACTATTCCACCACAGTATCAAATTTATCATGGGGAGGGGGCGAGTGGGGGGATAATATTCACAAAATATCCGATTTTCACAATTTTGGTTCCTTTAAAGCTTACTAATTGTACCCAAGCGTTGAAATTGAACCTCTGGATGTTCATTCATGAATTATTCACTAAGGAACTAATAGTGGTGCCACCATGGTGCCAGGACACCACAAACCGCATATTTCGTGGGTTTTTCTGTGTTTCACCTTGAATAGGTATGTGAATTTCGAAGGATTGTCTAGCAAAACTAATAGATGAAAGTTCAAGGTAACGACTTACTAAAAATTGTATGGTGGATAACGGTTAGGGGGCGGGGGCACTATTTCTTGCCTAAAATACCAAATAAATTAGATCAAGTGAAACAGTTTTATCACTCTGGTTTAAATTGACCTAATGCTTATCCAATGGGTCGTCCCCTGGAATGCATGCATTACTTAACAATATGGTTTCCACCTAAATATCATCCATCCATCCTGTGTCCACCATCATTACCACCTCCGAAATACCTCCTTTACTAATTTTTCAAAATTTGATATTTGAAATTTGTGGTGTTGTGTTATTTTTCTTTAGTTGTCTATATAAAGAACGATTTTTGTAAAACACTGAAAATTTAAGATAGGTAGTATTGACCTCAGTAATTAGACTTAGAATGTACTAGTAAACGTAGGTTAGTATGTTACTCACAGGTAGGTCTTCATGGTGGAGGAAATCAATTTGGGGTCTGGACGATGTCGTTCTGACTGGCACATTATTCCTCACTGGACCGCTGGATAGTTTTACAGTTAAATCAAGATGATACTGATGATGATTGGAGGATTTCTACACATCCGCTCGGATAACGGCTCATCAACTGACCTCATTCGTGATTTGAACCGGTACCAATAACGGTTTTTCGCAGATAATAGGGGAAAACAGGACCTTTCATTATTTGAGTGCAACACATTCACGTTTCATTGAATGATTGTGTTTAATCAATTTTCATCACTTATCTACGTGAAAAACTTCTGTTCTCAAAATTTTGGCAAAAATTATGTTCTTCCAGTTTTTTAAGGAATATTTTGAAGTTGACATTCTGGTAAGAAGGAAGTTGACACTCCATAGCTCATCAATCACGATCGTGTTGCTGGTTTTCAACGTAAATAATCAGCAACACGAATGTGAAATATTCACGAGGTGAGTTCAAATAAAATAATGATCAGGGAGTCTCATAATGAAGGGATCTCTTCTGGGAAATCGTTATTTTCGATGGTAAGAAGACAGTTTCTTTTAATCGACTTTTTCAAGGAAATTCGTAAGGTATTTGAATATGTCAATTATTATGGTTTTCCAGAATAGTATTTAAAATACAACAAACATTCAACAAGAAACCATAGATTGTGGAATTTATTAGCTAAAACTCTAGAATCTACTCTGACATTTTTGGCATCTTGTTGTCAACAAGCCATTGATTGGTAACTCGGTAACATATAACAATTCACCGGAGTTGTCACATAATCCCCCATTCAAGTTCATTCATTGCTCCTGCACTGGTACTTAATTAAATTCTTGATAGCAGCACAAGCTGTCCCTCCATCTTCAGACACACACTTCACTGCTTTAGGGAATCCATTTATTTCTATAATTTCGACTATCTTGTAAGGACCCTTTATGTTTGCAGATTTCCCATTGTATCCAAACTGTACGAGTATTTTGTCTCCTATTTTCAACTCTGGTACCCGGTTAAAATGCATTTTATCAAAGTTCTTCTTCATCCTCTGTCGGTAGGCGTCCTGCTCCTTTTCATCAAAAGCCTTCTCATTCAGCATATCATCTGTGATTCCATACGTGCTATCCGCTGGAAAGAGTGGAGGAGATCCAAAGAGCTTGAAATGTGGAGAACATCCAATTCCTGCCGAATGTTACCTGTTGAGATGTCTTATAGCTGCTTCAAGATTGACCTTCCAACCACCATAACCCACAGGATAAGACGCCATGAATTGCTTGATGTCGCGAATTTTACGCTCTGCCATTCCATTGGCAGCTGGGTGGTATGGAGAAGTTGTAAATATCGTCGATAGTAAAGATAGTCGAAATTGCTACTTAACTGATTCATAAGATAAGAACTGAAAAGATCCATCATACTGTTTCGAGTTTCAAATTCTGTCGGAGAAAACGTCTCTGGTGCTTTGTTCTCCACCTCTGCCGTCGCCGTAGGTTCAGTAATATTCGACTGCGCCATTATTATGGTTTTCCAGAATAGTACCTTAAAATACAACAAACATTCAGCAAGAAACCATAGATCGTGGAATTTATTAGCTAAAACTTTAGAATCTACTCTGACATTTTTGGCATCTCGTTGTCAACAACTCATTGATTGGTAACTAGGTAACATTTAACAATTCACTGGAGTTGTAACATCAATGTTGCGCACTTGCGCGCGGAACCCACATCAACTTTGTCTTTTCGGTTTATTATTTTCAAAAAATAAACCGTTGGAATCGACCAAGAAAAAAATTTCAACCCCTTCTCAAAATTTGTTGGTTTACACTTCAGGGTAGGGTAACGGGCCCAATAGTTGGACACTTAAGGTGGCTTTCCCACTAAAGCTCTTGCTGTAAAATCAGCATTTTAGTAAATCTTCCTTATTTTTTTTCTTATCTTCTCAGAATCTGTGGCTACATGATAGAATAAATGCTTTTTTGATTGGATAAGAGTGGAGTTTTGAAATAATTCATGAAAGTCAAATCTTCACTTGGCCCAGAAGTTGGACACTTGTTCCTAAACTCGGTGGCCCAGTAGTTGGACACTACTATTCTTCGCACTTTTCTTGTGAACTTTTATTAAAATGTACTAAAACAAGAGATAACAATTGTCTAAAACTTCGTGGATGATAAGTCCCAGCCAATATACCTACGTAGAATCCGAAAATCGAATAAACATTTTTCCCGTCAGTCCGCCGTACGCGGCACGTTCCCATGGACCGATCTTGATGAAATTTGAGAAATGGGCTTTATTTGGGGTCCAGTTGTGCCCCGAAGCTTTTGGTTGATGTAGGTCACTTCTAAGGGTTGAAATTTTTACAATGGATTAAACCTACTTCGATTCCCAAATAGGAAATTTCCTCTGCTCGAATACCTGAAATGTGGGTCTTTATCAAGTGAAGACCACAGGGGAAGAACGCACCAAGTCGATTTTTTGCGAAAAATAGGTTATGACGGTTTCTTATAGATTTTTTCACGGCGGACTCGATGGTGACAACCAAAATGGGCAAAAACGATCCAATATAGGAGAAAAATTCGAAAAACGAAACACCGTCCAGGGGAAGAACACACCAAGCCGAGCGCAACCGGGTAAGAACGTGCCAACTTTCGGGCTCCCTCCCCCCGGTCGTATTCCCCTACCTGATGGATCTCTGTGATTCACGCATTCATGTGGTTCTCCTGGGTTTCACAGTATTATTTTCGATTGTTAGCGGCGATCATTATTATTTTTTTCATACCAATAAGTTTATTTGAGGTAGATACTAGTGTTTGTTTTCTTGAAAACGGTGAAAATGTTTTTGTTTTTGTTAGCGAAAACTGTTATGTTTTCGTGGAAGTGAATATGAAACAGGAAAGCGAGGAAGATGGGATTAATCTTGTTACCACCAAGAAGAGAAAATCTACTGGAAGGATGCGAGATGTGGCTCAGTCCTATTTCAAGAAGTTGAAGATCAAAAAATGAAAATACGTGTCTTGAGTTTTTTGGTAATTTTTTCAGAACAAAATTTGATTTTTAAAAATACAAACATCAGTTTCCTCAAATTTCATTAAACGAACAACTTTTTCAAAATCAATGTTAATGTCCTTAATTTTTTTTGTAATACCTACTCCTTTTTTGCAAGAACAAAAATGAATATCCTGGATTTTATTCTATTAAAATATTTTGCAAAAATATTCTGCTTCTTCGTGAGTGAACTTTTGAAAATACCAAATCATTATATATATTATTAAAATGTCACGAAACCGTTATGCCCTGATAAAGAGAGAAATCTTATGGTAGGATACTATGAATAAAACCAGCAATACACGTTCATGGTGCGTTCTTCCTCTGTACAGATGGACCTTTGCAACTTTGGATAGCAATATGGAGTTTTAAAATACTTTTTGCAGTAGTTTTGATTGTACCACCGCATTCTACAGTACGCTGAGATACAAATTCCATTTTTAAAAAAATAGTATCGACCAAATTCGAACTAATATTGGGTTTTTGCCGGAAAAAATTATCTCCTGAAAAGTTTACAGAATGGGACAAGGTGCGTTCTTCCCCTGTAGTCTTCAAGTACCGCCGGTATTAATAGAAAAACCTTGACAAACCGAACTTTATTTTATTAATCGATATCCCTGCAATTGCATCTATCGCTTATAAGAGATTTATCTGCATTTTGGGCCACTTCGGTTTCCCCCGCCTGAGGGTCCCGGAAGGTGTGAATATTACAAGCAAATGGATTTCTGGAGCCAGGTTTAGATGGCCTAATTCTAAATTAATAGCTTTATTATTCATAGATATTGGAGCAACAAACATGATTGACAACGTCTGCCAAGTTGGGTAGACGCCAACCAAGTTTTTTTATTCGATTTTCGGATTCTACGTACTTTGAAAACATCACATTTTGAGGGAAGTTGACATTTTTTTTCTTGCTTTTTCGATCCCAATGGTTTATTATTGAAAATCATAAACCACAAGTACCATTTTGAGCTGGTTAAAAAATGTTGAGATGCAAAAAATGTAGTAAACTAGAAGCAGAATCGACCCTCGGATTTCCGCCCAGCCCTGGTGTAGACACCCTGTGTACCAATGCCGTTCAGATCAATGTGTGCGATTATGACATCATAGGAAGATCATCCCGGAGAGTCGGGAGATGAAAGTGTCAAGTGACTCCGGCGATGATCTTCGCCTTTCAAATCCATTTTCTTCGGTTTTTTCTCCCTTCTCAAAAGCCGCCTAAACTCTCGCAGGGCAGGTGTCGGTTCTTCAGAGCTGGACACCTGGCCGATCCCCCTGAGGGTTTGACAGCCGACTAAAAGATACGTCAACACCCCCTTTTGTCCGGTGGGTGCTGCAGACAACTTCAATGAGGACAATACTCTCATACAAGCTCTCAGTGGGGCAGAATGAGCGAATACAGAGAAAACAATAAACAATGAAAGTGAAAATGCGATGCAGAAGGACATTCCGTGGGCTCAATGATACTACTAGGTAACTCCAACTCCAAATTCATAGTTCAGTGAAATCAAGGAAGAAGGTTCATAGGTACTTATTATTGATACTTATTCATCCGTAATGTAGCTGGTATCAAAATAGAGTCCTTCTGCTTGTGTATGTCGTTCATACAACTCTTATCAACAATTATCAGTGGATTTTGAAATAATAAATTTAATTAATTTGAGTTGATTACGATTTAATTACTCAAAGTGCAAAGATTGCTAATTTTATTACAAACTTTGATTTCAATTTTGCAAAGATCGAAAACACGAGAAAAAATATCTAAGTGAAAAAAAAGGTATTTTGAGTGAGGATACCAAAACATTTAAGGAGGTACTTTTGGTCGGAAATTAGTTGTGGAACATGTGCTAGAAAGGTCTCGAACCACTTGTGTTACTCCTTGTATAAAATTGTATAGGTTAAATGTCAGAGTAATTGGTATAGTTAATAGTAAGTCAATCGTTCAATTAAATGAAGATAGAATTGAGAGAAGTAGAGTTATTAGGCATAATGAGAAGATGACGTGTTCAGAAATGAGAAAGTTAAATAATAACAAACAAACCAAAGTGTTTTTAGAATTGCCAAAATGTGAAAAACAAGAGAAAAGTAATGAAACAATTTCAGATGGATCGACAATAATTTCAAATAACCCACAATTTCAAACAAGCCCTGAAGGGAAAGAAGTAGGCGCTATCTACGAACAGAATATCGAGGAGCAGAAAGATCAAGTCGTTGTTGAGGAAGAGCCAGATCACGGTTCTGAACTGGCACGTGAACTGCCTATGACCCAAGAACCAAGGTACAATCTTCACGATACATCACCGTTAAAACCTCAAGATAGCTTTAATTGTTGTTCTACCATAGTTAGTGACCTATTCCTACCTGAGCCTTCAGCTTGTAAAGATGTTTCAAGTAACGATTCCGAAAAATTGAAAAAGCCAATGTTACAGGAGAAAGAAGTGAAACTATTAAGTGAAAGTAAATGAACCTGGAAATCTGCCAGATGTAACTGCAGTAAAATAAAGAGGAGAGAGCGGTTTTAGTCAAAAACCAGAATCAGATAATAAAAAGATGTATGATGGAAAGTTAAGTAAGAGGTATGATGGAAAGTTATGTAATATGTATGATGAAGAGATGATAACTTTACAAAATCAGAAGAAAGACGATTCACACGTAGCAACAGAGTCTACACTCAAGGACTTTCTTGGATATCTACGGAAAATTTTTGAATTAACAGTCATGGAGAAGAATTATGAAGTTGGCATTGGAAATTTGAAAAAGGAAGATGGCTCGAATTTTGTATCTCATCAGGCACTTACAAAGGGGATACATACGAAATTGTTCCAGACGATAGACCTGTCGATCCGAATCGAGAATCGTCGTATCAAAAACTCGCAGGCGTTCTAGCAAAAGCGTTGCCGAAAACCACCCTGAATTTGAGGAAGAGTCTGGGAGTTCAGTTGAAGGGGGAGTGATGGAATTATTTCAACTGAACAACCAACCATTTGTGATTATTATTCGGACCTCAAAATTCAACATGTGTTTGGCAATGTTTACCATTCTAAAATTACCTACGTTTCGCACTGAAATGTCTATTTTGTTGTACGTGTTGAATAAACCTCTTACAATTCCACTGAAGTGCTGTGTTACAACCTTAAGTGTATTGTTTTCCCATCAATTTTAATTAGTATTAAATTTTTAGAATCGAATGAGACCACACGGAGCTCTGTAGGACCAACCGGTCGCTTCTTACGAGAACTTGAGGGTTGAACTGTGAATCGCTAAAGAGGCCTAATTACCGTTCAAATTTTAACTGACCAAAATGCGATCGTTGTCCGCTTCTTTGAATTGTACTGCAAGTCCTTAGCAACCAGCAATCAAAATTTCCCTAAAGAAGGCACCCACAACACATATTTTTGTCGGATCGAGTGTGAAGCGTTTATTTCTTCATAATCAACTTGATTGGTAGGTAGTAGCTGTAAAATTGATAAAAAAGGATGAGGAGGAGAACTGATGAAATGATTACTTTGGAGATTGATTTCTAACTGTTTTTATTCGGTAATTCGAGAAGGGAGCCGAGTGGGAACGGGGGACGGCGGGAACGATCTAGACAGCTGATCGCCTGACGTCACGAAGGTAGAGCTTCCTACCTTAATAATAATATTATTACAGTGGCAATGGCAATGCTATAGCAATGCTAAAAATAAGAAACTATTGTGTAATAATTTGCAGCGTTTTTAGTGGTTTGCCATCATCAGTATTGAGTTCGGTCAATTTTTTGTTAAAATGTTTTCATTTTATTATATATTTTTTTTTTAACAGTGGTTTTCCGAGTCATTTCTGAGGTCCGTCAGTTTTTAGTTTTCGGAATCCTCTTGGTTATATCGTAGCTGTTACTTAAGGGTAGGTAGGTAGTTGGTAAAAAAAATCGTCAAAAAATCGATTTTTAGAAAAAATTGAGTATTAAAATACATCGTATAGGGAATAAGTTGCGACAAGAAATTTGAAAAAAATATCAAGGGGAAGTGGGTAAAAAATTCTGTGAACGTAGAGCGGCGCGCTCCGGAGGACAGCTAGTGGACGACTATCACCTTCTATTTCCTCGCTGCTTTCGCTTTCTTCATTCTTCTTCTTTTGTATATTCTCGAGTCCATTTGGTTGATGATTTTTAAGAGGAGAAGCGTAAGTCTTGCTTGATGAAGGCAGGAAAAATATCGATTTCTCCTTGCCGAATAAATATTGATTTTCTCGCCGTAAGTCGGCAAGAATGACTTCGTTGTGGATAACTGTTTCAGACCGAACTTCAAGTATTTCAATCCGACAATACGTTCGTTGAGGCATTTTTTTCGATTTTTCGAACGATTGAATTGAACGTGTAAAAGGTAGACACAAACCACGGCGAAATCACAACAAAAAATCGCAAAGAATCAAAAACTAAACAAAAGTTTTCCTTTTCTTCTTCTTCTTTTTAATCTTTCCAAGTCATGGATACTATTATCTAGATACAGACATCTGAAAATAGATTTGAAAAAGATGAAGTGAGTTGAAGCCTGCGGGAGGGAACATCGGAATAATCACCAGAAGGGAACAATAATAATTTCAGAAAATGGCGTTTCCTGGAGAACGATGTTTTTCAGCACAAATGCCTCATTATCTCCGTTATTGTACATTTTATAGCCTCAATTTTTCTTAGAATGTTCGTAAAAACCTTCTCAAACTGTGCCAGGGATTTTGCGTATTTCTTCTTACAAAATCAGATAAGTTTTAATGCTTTTCGAAGATTCTAAGTCTAAACTTGAAGTTTTTTCAAACTCCCTGCAATTTTTTCTAGTCATCATTCGGAAATTCCCTTCCCTCCATCTCTTCAGAATAATATACTTACGAAAAAAACAAAAAGGTGATAGGTTGAATAGAAGCTGAGAAAACGGGGCATGAAACCGACTACTTTTCAAGGGGATTTCATAGTCCGAAAAAATTACCAACTACCCTTAGGAGGGTTCTTCCATCCGATTGAATGTTCGAACTTGTCCCACCGAAATGACGTAAAACACAACTAAATTGACCCAAGTCCGTAATGAACGTGAAAACCTCGACCCAGCTATAAAACTTGGGCCGTTAATCTTTATCGGAAACAGTAAATCATAAACATCTCAGGTGGACCTTCATAACGAGGGCGCGAGGCGAAAGCCGTAACGTATCAGTCGAATATATCGAAACGAAAACTCCTTTCATCTGAAAACCCTCAACGTTCAGTGTAATACGAACTATTTTGAAATTCCTTACGTAATCTTTGTGAATTATTTCGGTCACTCCGGCCTCCGAAGCACATAAATTTATTTTTTGAATGAAATTTCCTTCAATCGGATATTGCGATTTGTTGTTCGACATTTATTGAATTATCGATCTTTGTGGCTGCTAATTGAGCGAAGTCTTTTAAAAGCTTAATTTAAGAATTCGATTTGAGATTTCGAGCTACTAATTAACCCGGGAATACAAGTAGGCGTCAGAATGACTCACGAGAAAAATTCATTTAGCTCTTCCTTCACGAGAGTTCGTCTGAGTCGCTTCCTCCTCTTTCAACTTAAGGAAAAAAAAAGAAAGAAAAACCGCTGCAAATTATTACACAATGGTTTATTATTTTTTATTTTTCTATGTAGATTTCTCGTCTGCAAAGTCACCAGTCATCCAACATGAAGAAAAACATCGATCGCATTTTGGTCAGGTATAATTTGAACGGAGATTAGGCCTCTTTTGCGATTCACACTCGTGTTTCTGATTTATCGTAAGTCCAACCCTTAAATTCTCGTAGGGAGCGAACGGTTTGTGCTACAGAGCTCCGCGTGGTCTCAAAAAATTCTAAAAATTCTATACTATCTTAAATTGAAGAAAAAACAGTACCTTTAAATGAAATTTTTTTGAGAAGGGCGTTTTCAACATTTCAAAATTCATTTTTCAACCCTTAGGTTTGACCTACATCAACCAAAATCTTCGGGGCACAACTAGACCCCAAATGGAGCCCATGTACCAAAGTTCATCAAAATCGATCAATGCTAAGTGGGGAAACAAATTTTGAGGGTTGTTAAACAAATTTTTTTCTTGGTCGATTCCAAAGGTTCATTATTGGAAATAATAAACTAAGATAATAGGTAATAAGGTAATAAGGATATAAGAATAGGCAATATGTAGCAATACGACAATAGAAAAATAGGCGATAATAAATAATCCAAAATAAGCAAAATTTGCAGTAATAGATTACACACATGGGTATACAGATGAGAAATAGATACTATACATAGATATAGATGATTAAGACCGATACAGAGGAAAATTTAGTTGAAATGATTTAATTAAAGAGAAATATAGAAGAAAATTTAGAGGGGGCCATCCTCAAACAGAAGAACTTTGAGGAATTGCGCGAATTGGGGTGTAGATGGTCCCCTAAGAGGGTAGTGAAAGGTACTTAGAGATTGCTGTTATGAGATTAGCTACTCATTATCGTGATTATTATCAATTAGCCTAGCGAGAAAATAACTCGACCAATTCACGAAACACGAATGAATATTTTATTAGAAATAAGTAAACATTTTTGGTATCCTTGATAACAATTTGATTGTCTGTAGTGGCAACCACTACAGGAGTCCCCTTCATATTTCTGCGAGACAGGCAGGTTTCAATCTATCAATTGATACCGTCTGGAGACCCCGGCTGCAGTCTCAACGTCGAAGGTCTTCTCTCGAGCTCTGACCACCCTGAATGGACCCTCATACGGGTGTTGAAGGGAGGTCCTTGGCCTATCCACTCTCAAAAACACGTACTTGGCTGTTGCTAGGTCCTTGGGTATATAGACCCTCAATGACTGATTCCTAGTTGGTGGCATCACCTGCCTACCGACATGTGCTTTGAGCAATTTTACGTAGGCGGCGGGGTCTGTATTGCCAGCTTCCTGAAAAAAATCTCCTGGAAGTCTTATCGAGGATCCATAGACCAAATTGGCTGAAGAAGCTCCAAAATCCTCATGCACAGTGGTCCTTAGTCCCAGAAGGATTCTCGGGAGACTATCGACCCAGCTCTTGTTGTTGAGGCATCTCACTCTTTCTTTGAGGGTTCGATGCCATCTCTCCAACAGTCCATCTGATTGTGGATGTTAGGTTGTTGTGTGAATTCGTTGCGTCTCCATCTTCGTCCACAATTCTGACATCAGTTGGCTCTCAAATTGTGGTCCCTGGTCAGTAGTTACAGTGAGGGGTCACCGTACCGATGGATCCAGTTCTCTAGCACTAAAGCTGAGATGGCGTCTGCCCGAGTATCAGCGACTGCAAACGCTTCTGGCCAGCGAGTGAACCTGTCTATAAATGTGACACAAAAAAGCTTTCCTCGTGCAGGTGGCAAGGGCCTTACGATGTCAATGTGTATGTGACAGAAATTCTCACTTGGTTCAGAAAATGACCCCATTGGACTCTTCGTATGTCAACGATTTTACTTTTCTGGCAATCTACGCACTCTCTGGTCCACAGCCGTATGTCTCTTTTCATTCCGCACCAAACTGCCCGTTCTTGAATCAATCGTAAGGTTCCCTTATATGCAGGGTGCAAAAGGTTATGTAGCCTATCAAATGTTCTGCGAAAACAACTGGGTAAGAAGGGACGAAATAGACCATTACGGTCCTCTACATAATATTGCATATTCCATAATATGGAGAGGACTGTAATGGTCTATTTTGTCCCTTCTTACCCAGTTGTTTTCGCAGAACATTTGATAGGCTACATAACCTTTTGCACCATAATCTTTTGCACCATAAAAATTTCCATGTCGTTCAGATTTAACTAACTTCAGTGTTATGGATACGAGGAAGCTATGTGCCACACCCACGGTTGGAGTCTTCACTTATATTGTTGATACGCAGATTATTTCACATAATGAATGTTTCTCGTTTATAAAACCCACACAATTTACCCTCCTTTAAAAGAAGTGGGTGCACTCAGCGCGGATCGATTGCTCTGAAGTATTTGCCGAGGGCTTACATCTGTTCAAGAGCAAATAATCCCCTAAAAAAATTTCAGAAAATATAAATGAAAAATAAAAACAAAACATCCCTCTTCTATTTTTCTTTCTTCTCGTTTTACTCCCACTCTTGGGTGATTCACGAGAAGAAAAAAAATCCTTCGCGAAGAGGGGAAGGAAAAGAATCTTTCATCCGAGAAAGCGTCCCCCCGACTTCCCCTCCCCAATTAGTATTGTGACGTCACCGACCTGACATCATTACCGACTCCTCCAACGACGCTACCGACTTCCACCCAAGAGGTCCACAAAAGACCTTCGCCTGAGTCTCCATGCAATTAGGCGATGCACTTGAGAACGGTTTAACACCTGCATTCAATGCGAAAATCACTCGGTGCCCGCCTGTATCTCCCATTCATGAAAACCCTTTCTTTATTTCCCAGTCCTCGCGGGGAGACTAATGAGGAGCTACCACTGAGCACCAAAGGGCACCACCTTTGTATGATTCGCGGGTTGAAGGTGAAAAAAAAAAACTTGACTTCAAAAAACCCTTTTCAAAAGTCTTTTCTCTAAGACGTGAAAAACGAGATGTGTAAAAAATAGAATGCGAAATGCGGGAAGAAGCAAGAAATTCCAGGATCTGAGGTGGATTGTGGGTCTCTTTCAGTAGTTTATTGCACCGGTCTTTGTATTTTGTGTGTATAAATATTCTACGTGAGATGATGAGGGAGACTAAACATACAAATGTGAAGTAACGACTCAAAAAAAGAAAAAATTATAACCTTGATAGTTAATATCGAGTTTATAATAATTATGCAAGCTAAGCTTGCGTAGAAATAATCATAAATTAATGGTACAGTGATGAAATGATGAAGCAACGGCGTGAGATGAAGAACAGAGACGATCAGGCATACAAGGCATTACAAACACAAATTCGAGCTGCGTCTCGCCGGGCAAGGGAAGAATGGCTGTCTTCTCAATGTGCTGAGATTGAATATTTAAGTGAAATTCGCGATGATTTCAATCTCAATAAGAAGGTCAGGGAATTGACCTCTACCAGCAGGAGGAATCATGCTTCAGTTGTGTTGGATGAGAGTGGTGTAGTTGCCGTTTCCACTGAGAAAAAATGCCGAGTTTGGGAGAAGTACATCGACGAACTGTTCAGTGATGCTCGGGACGTATACGAACTGTCGAGTCGAGAAGAGGACGAGGGACCACCCATTCTCGAGGACGAGGTTCTTAGAGCAATCAGTACTGCCAAGACAGGTAAAGCTGTTGGTCCAGACGAAGTGAGCATGGAAATGTTTAAACTGATGGATAATGAAAGTATCTCCAAGCTAACAGTGCTGTTTAACTGGATTTATGACAGCGGACTCAATCTCATTGAACTCAATCTTCATTGCCCTGCCTAAGAAGGCTAATGCACGCAGGTGTTGTGATCACAGGACCATCAGCCTAATGAGTCACGCCCTCAAGATTTTATTGCGTGTGCTTCACTACCGGTTGTGGAAGAAAGTTGAGGCCGAGATTGGCGATACGCAGTTTGGTTTCCGCAGTGCATTTGGAACAAGGGAAGCTTTATTTGCCCTGCAGGTTCTCGTCCAAAAGTGTCTCGACCAGCAGTGCTCTGTGTTTGCCTGTTTTGTAGATTTTGAGAAGGCATTTGATAATGTGCGGCATGAGAAGCTTGTTCGTATTCTGCAGGAGGTCGGTCTGGATTTCAAGGACGAGAGGTTGATGAGAAACCTATAATGGAACCAGACGGCGCAAGTTCGAGTAGATGGCGCTCTCTCTGAACAGGTGACAGTTGCGAAGGGGGTCAGACAGGGCTGCACAATGTCACCGTTACTCTTTAACATCTATTCGGAGCAGGTATTTAAAGAAGCCCTAGACAACTGTGATATAGGGGTCCAAGTCAATGGTTTACCTGTTTCGAATTTGAGATACACAGATGACACGGTACTGCTGGCTCACACTGAATCGGAGCTCCAGGTCCTCTTGGACAAAGTTGCAATGTCTTGCAGGAACTATGGCCTGGCCATCAACATTGCCAAAACTAAAGCGATGGTCATATCGAACAGGGGCAACGATGGTGTGAGGTTGGTTGTTGACGGGCGAGTAATCGAGCAGGTGTCGAGAAGTACCTAGGCCAGTGGGTTTCGGAGACTTGGTCGTTGGAGGGAGAGTTGCGGTGTCGGAGCGAGGTAGCACGATCAGCATTCAACAACATGCGAAGTGTTTTGTGCCGCCGGGATTTGAGTTTTCCTCTACGCTGGCGAGTTGTAAAATGCTACATGGGTGATTCTCACAGAAAGCTCAAGCCTAGTGTATCTCGTGGTTTTCTCCATACAAACTAGTCCTATGGTTGCTTTTTTCTTTCCCCTTGTGTTCATTTCACCACTCCCTGCGCTTCTCGCTGAAAAAACTATTTATTTTTGCGGTATGGATGCATTTTTTTGGGTCTTGAAAGACTCAATTCTCATTACCACCGCCTGTAACTATTTTGTTTTACTGATGAAAGTTCTCTCCCAAGCCTTGGGAAATGTCCTTATGTTGAAAAGATTCAATGAAATTGGAAGCCTACCAACAAATCTCCACAGAAACAGCTTTTTTCTATTTTTAAGTTTACTTGGGGGTTCAACAAGTGATAATGAACTGTGTATCTGAAAAAAATCTCATTACCGCACAAGAATCAAGATTTTCCCTCCCATAGCGACCAACAGGGCATTTTGGCAAACTTTCGACGAGAATCGTAGTGGCAATACTGCAGAGCGCCAGGGAACTCGCCACCGCCATTTAGGGGGCCCCGCCAAGCAGGAGCGGTTGTTTAAGGTCACGTGTCATGTGCGTACATTTATTGTTATCATTACCACAGTTCAATGATTCTCATTCAATGTTGGTGACTAATTTTTTTAGATCCCATTTTTTTGTAGCCCACTAATTTCCTTCTCAAACGGCGTAGAATGAGGAATATGGTATGTACAGAACGATAATGGCAAGCTCTCAAATTTGGAATTCTCATTACCACACATCAAACCATCTCATTACCACTAACTTAATAAAGTTCGGTGGTAATGATAATAGGCGTGTGGTAACGAGAAAATGTTAGTTGAGTATTTTAAAGATGAAGTATAAATATTATTTTCTACGTTAGGTATCAATTGACAATTTTTAAAAATAAAAAGATTTTAGGTTTTCGAATTCTGATATTATTATCTCCATATTGCCCTAAGCTCTTAGAATGAAAAAAATCTTATCCTTCCCTTAGGTAACCCTCACAGATGACTCGCCCTACATTTTACGCAGCTGAAAAGTTGTGCGAACAAAAAAGGGAGGCTGATTGACGAGAAGAGAGTACGGTCGAGAGTTTCTTAAAAAATGTTTGCCTGCTTACTATCCAGTTAATGAAACAAATCTGTGATGTAATTAAGTTAATTACTATGTGACGAATATTAACAAAATTGTCAAGTTAAATAATATAAAGAGTTGAAGATTGATATATATTATGTTGTAGACTGATAAGAGTTTTTTGAATGTCATTTAACTGAGTGTTTTATTTTTTTTTTACAGTTCTTTACCTACTTGGAATACATTGATACTACTGTGATTTTCATTGATTTCAGTTTATTTATTCCCTCCCTATCAATCCATAGAAAAGAGAAATGGAGATTTTTCAATGTAATCATCTTATCCTACCAACTGGACAAGCTAATTGCTTGAAAGGTAGAAACAGAATTGTGAAACTAATACGATATTCTCAATACCAAAGACTTAAAAAAAAATCAAGTTCTCATTACCGCCGCACTATAAATTTTCAAAATTGAAATTTGAGACTAAAAAACCTTTTTAACAAAAAAATGGACCGACCTCAAAAATGATGTCTGTAAACACCAAAAAGGG